>CM048821.1:24830507-24832998 GCA_026586065.1 Dioscorea zingiberensis
TAAAAAACCAAAAAATAAAAAAAAGGATCAACATTGACACCTGATGATTACTGAAAACAAAAAGCAAAAGTTTTATTTTTCTTCTTTTATTTGTATGAATTGGTCAACCATAACATGAACATAAGACCAAGCACACAATAAACATAGAAAGCAAGCCGCAAACTTTTTATGTTTGTGTTGCTTTTCTGATATTTTATTGAACAAAACAATGACTTCTCAAATGATTTGCAGGGAAATAAAAAAGGAAATGGTGGAGAAGAATATATACTGATAAATAGATATGATCATCAAACAATCAAATTTCATAATATTGAACTATTTATCATCATCCATTAACTAAAATTACACATAATTTTTGCACTCCAAAGGAGTTGGAATACTGCAAGAAACGAGAATTGGGATGATGTTTCATAGGTTGCTGTCATTGAAAAAATAGCATCACTCAGCAATTATAACAAGAGTTGCAGATTAATCACACCTCTCTTGTAGCAATGAAGCTAAAGCATGTGGGGTGTACAATTCCCTCAGTAGAGTAAGCACACACCATTCCCTACACAAAGCATAAAAGCGAGATCAGGAAATCTCAATCATTTGGCAGAGAGATGGCATATGACTTGTAAATGTAATACTCAAATAAAGTACCATGATAAGCCTACAGGGATACATCAACCAAATCAGTATATATGACTTGTATTTGGCAAAAGATGCGATACATTAAACCACACTGATGAACCACATGTTCCAAAAGGAGTTACATTTTGCAACTAAAAGTCATAAAATGAACAATTATAGATAAATGGTGATCAACTCTTTACAGCCATAATTATGCTCATTTAATTTTCAATCTAAACTTCGTTAGAATTGTGCAGAAATATAATCTGTAATCAATGGATACATCACAGTAGCATGTCCACATAGAGGTGTTCTTAAAGATAATCAGCGTATTAGAAAATAGAAAGAGGAAACAGTTTAATCAAAGCTTGGACAAATAGGAAACACACAGGGTGCGTTGGGGTGGCTACATTCTGCACCACTTAGTTAGGCGCCAAGAAACAAATATCTGCTGATTGTTTCTAAAAGACTTAAAGTTTAAATATATTCAAACCTACAGATTTTTGAAGTTTCTCTCTGACCAGATATATAGTGAAGCAGTACTATAAATACAATAAGATTCAATCCATTAATGGCCACGTTGTGTTTCACAGAAAGGAGTGGACTGAAAGCCGGGGAAGTGAGACTTACCAGTTACAGTGAGCCACTGCCCTCACTTCCCACAATTAATTTGTTTAGCCAAAGGTAAAAAACTGGTAGTTCATGAAAAAGAGGATATAAAAATGGGAAATTCCAACTTTTGGCTCCATGATGAATCCAAAGTGGGGGAAGTTTCCATTGAGTTTGCTGGGACTTAAATGGGCCCGAGACAAGGCGAAAGATCCTGAGCTTATCTGGCTTAAACTGAAATCTCCATGAAGAAGGTCCTGAAGCTTATCCTGAGCTAAAACAGAGAAAGGAATGGCACATTTCAATACTCCATGAAGACATTTCTACAATACACCTCCAAATCCTTCCTTAATTGCATTACATAAGTCTACAACAATAATCTTGCTACGGTGAGAGCATGCATGCAGGGGAAGTTAGTCAGAGCCAAACAAATGTGATTCCCATGCACTCCATTGAAGAGAAAAATGGCACCAGGATAACTTTCAAATTAAACACACATATATGAGAAGTCCCTTGTCAGTAAATACCTGAAAAGTTACTTATGCATTGTACACGCCAACAAAGGAATTTTTATTTTTTATTTTTTTTATATTTTTATTGCTTGTACACATTAGAGGGGAGGGATTATTACTAGTTTAAACACAAAGTTAAGCTAAAGGAGGCCTACACCATTTGCATTAGTAATGGAAGCAACCGATGGAATTGATTCTTTTTAGCTTGTAATGTGGAGCTCAGATCTAACTCCAGTTCCAGTTGTTTGAAAAGAGTAAGATTCATATAGAATTAATATAGAAAGTAGTAACAATCTACTTAATAAGGGAAAAGAAGCAAAATCTTGAAAGTATTGAGCACTTCAAGAACATTTTATCATCAAACTGCAATATTAGAAAAGAGTTGAAAACAATATAATGCACTTGTCACAAAAATCAGAGGAAAGCAAACTCACCAAATAAGGAAACCTTTACTTTGATCTTTACTTTCGAACTTTATTATTTGCAAACTCACCAAAAGAGCATTCTTGGTGTGATTGGCAATGGATTATGAAGGTAAAGTGAAATCTTCAAATAGTGGTAATAGTTCTGCTGTGCATTAAGTAAGCCCACTGACCAAAAATATTAGGAAGCTTGACACACTTTAGAACTCCTAATTAAATAATTATTCCTTGGCAGATATTTCCTAAACACGGTGTGGCTTGTTGAAATGTTCCAGCTTTCAATGTTATGCATCCTAGTTTGTAGGAGTTGGTCTAGAATTTAAGAACTCATGGCAT
>CM048821.1:24833098-25060112 GCA_026586065.1 Dioscorea zingiberensis
ACAAGCTTCAAGGAGAAGCTGAGCTTCTTGTAGTAAAACCAACTGATACTAATTAATAATTAAAAAAACTTATCATTAAACTAGTTTTGTCCAATTGATCACACTAAACATCTTACGACCTCAAACCAAACATACCAATTAAAAAAAAAAAAAAAAACTTATCATTAAACTAGTTCACAGATTGATCCAAACTAAAAATAAAGCAAAAATGAAAAATAAGAAGCAATCAAACCACAAAGGGCAAAGAAAAGTTCTACTAAAAAACAATATTCTACAAATCATTAGATCGCAAACATGAAAAACCACAACAACAAAAGACACCATTTTTTATCCATAAATAATAAGCTCATAAAACTCCAAACAATTTTTTTTAATAAAAAAAAGAGCGCTGGGGAGAAAAAAAAAACAGAGACCAAACAATCAACTGGAATCCACTGAGGACTACATACCTCGCTTCACAAGCTGAAAAAAAAAATCTAATAAAATCAAAACTTGATGATAATTCAAACCTCAAAATCACAACAGGAACTCCATCCCATCCAAGAAAGTCAGAACTCCAGCAAACTCCAAGAGCAAGTTAATCCCAAGGAAGACCCAAAACTAAAACTCCAAAACCCTAGACCCATCCCTCTCGCTCGAGATCCCGCTCCAAAGATTGGACTCGAAAGCCGCAGAGAATTTCTCAAGTGAGGAGAAGGAAAAGGAGAGGGATTGGAATTCGGGAGTAGAGTTTCCGTAAAACCACTTCCACTTTTCTTTTCCTATGCTTATATTACTATTAAAATTTTTATTTTCTTTACCGAGACCGTAGTAGTCAACGGTTAAACGCCGTTAGATTCCCACTGTCTGAACGCGGGAAGGGAAGCGAATCACGCCACGTAATAGGTACAGGTTTGTTCCTCCTGGTCCTGCAGGACGTTTGCTCTGCCGTCGATGACGTCATCAGGCGTCACCCAGGAGAAAAAATCGATTCAGGAGGTGAGACCACCTGTTGGTGACTAGACCTAATCACCATCCGATCCAAATGGGTGCGAATCACGAGGACTTACAATGTTTATATGCAGGAAATGCTATTTCGGACGCTGAAATCACACGAAATCATGACGCAGAAGCTATTGGATGCGCCTTAAGACGGTTGTGTTGATGATCTCAAGGCACATCCGATAGTTGCGTGTGACTATTTCAAGTGATTTCTTCGTTGGATATAGTTTGCTTTTATACCTGCATTAACTTATTTGTTTAGGTTTTGCACTAAATAGCTGTAATGTAGAAGTGATTTTTTATAAAATAAGTTTTTTCTATTTAGTTTGTTGTAAAAAATTTATATAATGAGAAATCGGTCGAGAGCTTGAAGTTGTATATTCTTGTTGATTTGTTGGTTGTAAGTCGAGATTACGTATAAAAGTTTGAGTGTCATCATTATTTTGTGATTAGATGTAAATTATCTTGTTTTTCTATATTATTTTTAAAAAATCTGGGATTTTTTTTATGAAATATTTTATGGGTATATCTAGTATGCTTATTTCTATTTTTAAAATGTAAGATTAATAGTAAAAATATTAAAAATTTACTTTTCTTCTGGAAATATGTCACTACGTTGTATCTTAATAAATATAGGAAAGAGACATGCAATACTTCTTCTTTTTTTCTTTTTTATTTGAAATACCTTACCAAATACAAAGAGTTAAAAACTTGAATTCATATCATGGAATCATCCACTGAAGAAGCCAAAATTAATTAAGTAACATTAACGAAATTTATTTCTGTTATTAGTTATATTCAAAAAAATGTAAACATATAAATATATAAAATATTGGATAATAGCCAAGGATAACCTCATCACTTAAACTTTACCAGTTGATTGCATCACTCAATTTTACATCAGAACCAGAAATAATGAAAAACTAAATACAACATTTACAAGTAACCAAACAACTTGCTTAGTAAGAATACAAAATATAGTAATTAAAACTTACATTGTGATTTCCCAAAATCTTTGGAAACCAAAGCGAGACCTTTAGGAGGGAGGTGTTTGGGATGGTTTTACTGCATTATACTCACTTTTTGTGAGGGGATATCATGGATGAAAATATATATGAAGGTGTTTTACGGTTGTTTGGGATAAGAAAAGAAGATGAACTTTTTAGGAGGTAAAATCTTATCTTAGTGGGTTACCGAACTATAGTACAGCTTTTTTAGTTTGGTTATCGAATTTCAATTTGTTTTAACTTTTGGGTACAAGAAATCTCGAATTTCATTTACATACTGGAGGGAGATTTTGGTACCCAAGGGATTCCGACCATTTTACGATCCCACATGACCCACGGGAATCATGCATGCGTCCGGGAGGCCGCGTCACACATGGCCCAACATAACATAAGTACATTAATTGCAGCTAAAATCATTTTTAATTACTAACAACATAATTTAACAACCTCTTTAATCAGAACTCTGCTTTAACCCTAACCCCCCTCCCTATACTTCACCGGCTGACCCTCTCTTCCCACGCCCATGCGGTTTAACTCCTCCCTAGATCATATACAGGGGAAGACCTCTGCGTCGAGATCTCACTAGGCATCTACAGGATCCGGTAGCGCTTCAACCATCCGGTCCCATTAAGCACGTCTTCTCTCACCACATAGCCATTCTTGCCGCGACCTTCACATCCTTCACTGCCCGCTCTCCTCTCTTCACTCCCCGCCCATCCCGCGCCAAATCTACCAAGCCGCACGCTCGGCTCATCTCACCCACCGGCCTGCAGCGCCCACCGAGCCCGGTTTGAGTCCAACCTCCTGGCGCCTCAGCATCTCTCACATGCCACCACTGCCCCTTCCCCTACCACATCACCGTATGCTTCCAATCTATATCAATATCCCTAAACTCTTAGCCACCCTTTTAACAATCCTCCTGCTGTTGCCTTTGCTGCAGGAGCCCGAGGCCTTGAAGCCAAGAGCCTCCTTCTCTATTCCCAACTCCAGCATGATCCATGGCCACCAACAACTACACCTATCTATTTCTCCTCCAAGCATCTGATGCATGATGTGGGTGCTCTCACGAGGCAATGGCCATAGCAGTGCACTCTCTCATGTCATGAAACTCCAAGCTTGATTCCGGATCTCCGTGGGAGATTACACAGCAATATATGCGAGGAGATCCCACAGGACCTTGAAGAAGGAGCTTCGGCTAATGTCCCCGGGGAGGGAGTTCCAAACCCGATGGCGAGGGAGGAGGTGCGTCTTGAGTAAAGAGGGTTAGGAGGTTGAAGATTCAGGAGTTTAATTATTTAAGTAATCATGTTATATTATATTAAATAATTAGTAAATTAATTCAAAAATGATTTGAAGTTGTAATTAAATATGCCTGGCAAGTGGCATGCTGGCGTGATGATTACGGTAGACACGCTGGGATTAAAATGGCCGAAATTTGACAGGTACGCCTCGGAGTAAACTGAAATTGATTTCTACCTGAAAAATATCAAAAAAGAAACAAGTTGAAATTAGGTAGCGAGAAATGAAAAAAAGGACCACTAGTTTGGTAACCCACCAAATTTTTACCCAAATTTTTATATTATATTTGGATGGATAAAAGGAAATAGATAAAATATAAATTTATACTATAATTATAAATATTTTAAAAATTTAGAATTACAATATCTAAAAATAAAATAATATTAAAATGTGTATTATTAGATAATTAATGCTATTTATTTATTATATATAATAGATTATAATAGTTTTAAAATCTAAAAACAATAATGTCTTATCTTTATCATTTAATATATAATTATTATCTATTAAAAATATATTTTTAAAAATATATAAACTATTATAAAATGACTTCAAATTTAATAAAATTAAATATTAAAACTAATATATAATATATTAATTTAAATATTATTAATTATTATTTAATAAATTAAATATATAAAATCAAGTTTTTCTAAAATTTTTATTAGACATATATTTTTTAAAATTCAATATAATCTTAAAATTGAGTTGCATAGTAATATAAATAACAAAAACACATAATTTTTTAATAAATTTTGGCTTCATATTCTTTCACTTCCCATCTGAAATTTACTGGCTTTTTAGACCCTAGCTATGGATTTGAGTGATTTAGAGAAAGGGGTATTTTATTTTATAAAAAGAAAATGAGTTAAAATAATGTGTTAATTATAGGAATGTATTTTGCGAAATACCAAACTTAATGGGTTATAAAGAAAGTAATTTTAGAGATGCAGTGAATATAGGTTGACAAGTATATTGTCACACCTCATGATGAATTGTTGTTATGGATTTCATTTTCAATGAATTACTGACTAAAGAGAAAATAATATATGGTTAATGGTACCCAAAATACAGAAAAATTCTCACACAGAGGTAAGTGGTAACTTCCTACCAAAACCTTATTTTTTAAAATAATATTTTCTTTTAGCTTTTCAAATTTTTCCTGGAGTTGGATTTGATTGGGACTTGCATGATTGAGAATATAATTATTATTAAAAATAGAAAATTTTGTTTAAAAAATTAATTTCCATCATTTAGTAGAGTCTTGGTCTCAGTGTTGACATAAAAAATAATTCGATAATTAGCAACTAATTAAATGAATTAATTAGGCACGCTTACATGAGAGTGTGTATCTTCATTGTAATGTCTCTTCTTGGGGTGTCACTTAAATGGGGCCCAACTTGCTTAATATTTTTTCTAATATAATATATAGAATTTTATGAGTATATATATATAAAAAAAGAAAAAGTGTGAAGTGATAATTAAAGAATAGATGACCTAAGATATGCAACAACTGCATTAAAAATTGCTTTGTAGATTAGGATCACTTTTATTGGAATATTTGTCCCATCAAACCCTGAGTGGGAGGGTTGATTTCCAGATCTAGTGATAGTTCAATGGCAAAGCAAATAAAATACTATCATAAATTTGTATTTTCTTTAATGGTATTGAGTTAACTCCTTTAGTTTTCAATAGAAATAATTAATAAAGAAAAAGAAGCGCAGAGAATGCCTTAGTAACACTATTGAGATCCCCCCCTCTAATTGGAACTCTCTTTTCTATCTCCTAAACTCTCTCTAATGTTTTGGTTTGCTTGAAGTTTGAAAAAAAAAACCTAATTACTTGTGTTTTGATTCCATGAAGGAAAAAAATAGAAAACATATAAACAAGTTTATGTTTTGACTTGTGCAATGTCATGCATGTTAGGGAAGTTTTATTCTTATAATCAACTCTTTACTATAAACTTCTCAAACACACATAAATGAACTTAGATTAGAGCAAAGGAGTGCTTAACACTCACCTATGCTTGAAGTAGGGGCAAGTTCTCTTCAAGATAACCCCGAGAAAAAATAACTCCATCGTTGAAAGCCGAAACTTGTCACTCTCCATTCTTATTGATCAAGAGATGAACAAAAGATGAATAAATTGCATTAAAAAGAAGGTCTTACAAATCATAGAAAGAAAGGTGAGAACTTATGAAGTACCTTTTACAGGAGTCTAATTAAAGATGAGCTTGGAAGACCTTGTATAGAATGCTAATCCACATGTCCAAAATGGCAAATAATGTGAGCTTTTATAAGGGGAAGCCACAGAAAGCTTGAAGAGCATTATCTTTCTAATAATGAAATCTATTAATGGGGTAGGATTGATTTGGAGTTAATAAAAAAATCTACAGGAGTAGGGTTAATTGGTATGGGATTATTCTGCAATTTAAAATCCCCAAGATTTAGTTTTGCATGATTAACCATTGGATAAAGGAGTAGGTTGAATCACTCCCATAATATGATGAAAAATTAGTATTTGGTGAGATTAAAGAGTTTATGGAAAGAGTCATTGAAAGCAATTAATCAATTTATGATTTGAAAGAACATGAACCTTTGCCTTATATTTGGTAATCTGACTTAATAAGTAGATTTCATGCTGAGGGCTAACCCACTTTGCATCATCTTATAATTATTTTGAATGTGTATTTTAATTGCACTTTTTATTTAACCAATAGATAATGGAATCAAAAAATCACACTGAAAGAAAATTCTATATCTAACTTTCTTTTTGTTTTTGTTTTGTTGTTTTGTTTTTAAAAGCCAAAGTTTTCAAAGCTATAAGCCCTGTATTACACACACTTCTCTGATCTAAAACTTATGTTACAAAATTATGTAGTTTTAATAGTCCTTTTAAATTTTAAAGATATTTTGCTAAGCCTTTAATTTTTTAAATTTTAGGCTACTTCGCCACTTAGTAACAAATACTGTTTGTTTGTTACCTATTTTTATGTATACTATTTTCATCATTGTAATACTTCCTATAAGATTATACTGACAATTTGGAATGAAATATATCAAAGTTGTATATTTTCACATAGTATGCTGCTAACTTACGAAGAATGCATTGTCCTTACACCCCTACTGTTGAAGATCTTCCTCAATACCATTATTTGATAGGTCATTTCCGCTTCCTCAGGAGAAAGATGATATTTCCACTTGGGAGAAGGTGTAATGATTTGGTTAGCGGTTAGATTTTAAATTACGCATCACACAAAAAGATCCGTCCAATTATTTCTATATCTTTGAAAGCTGCAACACAAATGATAATTCTTGGTGGATACTAAGATTTTACGGAAGAGATCATTTTTCTCTAAATCTAATGCTCCTAAAATCTATCAATTAGAAACAAATCCATTTACTGTCACTACAATATGGCGGGAAGATATATATATGCCTTTAATTATATTTCCGCGCAACTTATAAAACTTTATGGGACAAACTTGGTTCCATTAGCATTTGACTTTCTACTCACTCCATGTATTTGTGATAATCGCTCGTCAGAGCATTATTGATGGGGGCACAACTGAGACCCGTAAACATCAAGATGATGCTATGGAATTTCTTCAAGGACTTCATGGCAATGGAAGCTTTCGATCATTACGCAATCAAATCCTCGTTGATGGAGACACTATCCTTCAATTCAACATATCTATAATTTAGTATGTCAAGAAAAAAAAAAACAAGAGATTCACATTCGAGTCATTCCTTACATTTGATTCGGCGGTAGCAGGGCATCTAAACCTTCATCTTTCGCACTACCAGGAAGCGCCAATTTTCTTTTACGATCATTATCAGCTGCAAACATGGTCATCGACAGCTTGCTAAATGCTACCATATTCTTGGATTTCGAGATAATCGAGTACGAAAATTCCAGGACCTCCATCATCCACTCACGCTTAACTTTTTGCTGATCCCGGTACGACACACGAGCAATACAACAAGATCGCTTACACTTACGGCCAAAGAAAAGAGTTTGGTGATTTGACTGCCCGTTTGCGGTATAACTTCTTACTTTTCTACCTTCTTGTTGGATTATTTTGGATTGAGGTGAAACTTCTAACCATATATGTACATCTCTTTCTTTTTTTTTTAATTCATATTCCACCGTTCATACACATATTTCGGTTCCAATTTCACGATGGATTTCTCACATGCTTATGACAGCCACATAAGGCTTTACGTTCCCAATGTTCATCATCCACTTACTCCTCACTAATGTTTTCACATTACATTCCCCTTGTTCAAATTCAATTTGTTTATCTATTTCACAATTAACCAAGTCAGTTACAATTAACTTGTGATGTCATTTTTCCTTTACGCTGGATGTATATTTGAGGACCAAACAACGAAGAAGAAAGATTGGTCAAGGTAATTGCTTTCAAGGGTATGGTCTTTTTATCTAGATCTTTGATTTTTAGATCGCCTTTTCAAAGCGTTATGTATTAAATTTTCATGCATGGCATTCTCACCTTGGTCATCCCCAAGTCTACATTTTGATTTTATGATTAAACATTTTCCCCGGATATTGTTGCAAATAAACGAATTTCATCACGTACTGATGCCAAGTAGTTTAAGCCTTTCTTTTTTCTCAAAGAAGTACATCCTGATTTCCTCTCATGTTGCTTGAATTAATTCATGTGTTGACATTTGGGGTCCCTTTCCCATACCCTCTATAAAATTACGATCCAAATTTTTTTTCTTAAATTTTTGTATTATTTTTTTTAGCTGTAACCAAGGTGACAAAAGCGCCTCCCGAAAGTTAGGGAGACTTGGGACAACTTGTGCAGCTTTTCCCGTCTTGTAGCGCGTGATACCCTCACCTTGTGCATGGTAGTATGAGGTTCCAAATGCGGGATTGTCCTACAGCCTAACAAAGCCCTACACTAAGGGACCCAATACCAATAGTTTTTCTTAACTATTGTTGATGACTATTCAAAGGAATTATGTACTTGGAGTTTTATTTAATGAAACACAATATCTACGAAACTTTCAATATGTTAATTCTTTTTAATCAAATCCAATACGACAATTCAAAACAAAAATTGCTTGTCATTCATTCTAGGAGGCCAATAGGGGACATTTTTCGCTTCCTCAACTTCAAACCATTACGTTCAACTCAATGGTTATGAATTTCTTTAAAAGAGAATTCAAACATGTGGATTTCATGTCAATGGGATTGTTATTCACCAACGCATGGTTTAATGTTAGCGACTCCTCAACAAGAATGTGGTATTGTAGAGCGTAAAGCATCGACATCTACTTGACTGTATTTGCTAGAGCTCTCGTTTTTCAAAGCAAGCTTGCCTCTTTTTCTTTTGGGGAGAATGTATTCTCCTTTGTTGCCTTTCTGTATTAACAAACTTTTCCCAAACTACGATCCTTCTATATGCTTCACCCCGTCACATTTTACTTGGAATGGTTCCATCATATACATCTCTGTGAGTTTTTTTTGATATACGTGTTTTCACTAAAAATATAAAATAGTACCAACATATACAAATTTGATGATCCCAGAATAGCCAAACACTGGTCTTTTTATTTGGATATCTCTGCATGAAATCCAAGATTTTCTCTTAGACATTTGGGGAATAAATAGATATGTTTATTATTTTAGATGCTGAAATAATTTCCCCAAAAATGCGGATTTATTCAAAGGAAGAGTTTAATAATTTAAAAACCTGAGTTAGGGTTTAGATTAACCCAAAAGCCAAGAGGGCATTTTAGTAAATTAAGAGTGATTTGGAGAACATGAGAAGGAATAAAATAAAACATTTCATGGAAGAAATAAAAGTTAATTCACTTATACTAATTGGTTTATAAAAACTTAAAAGGAATAAATAAATTTTAGGAATGAAACTCACTTGATAACCTAGATTTGGTAATTGATTTAATCTAATTAAAAGGAAAAATCCCCAAAGTTTAGGAATTATAAATTTCAGGAAGTTTGAGAGAAGGACAAATTGATTTAAATTCCTGAAATTCAAAATTACTTGGGGCCCATTGCAGAGGACCTAGTAGCAATTAATTACAAAAAGATGTGGCGAGGACTCTAAGGAGAATTTGTACCCTTCTCACGACCAAGGACCCTTCATGCAATGAATAGAAAGAATGGGGACTTCAAAATATAACAAATTGGATATAAAAAGAAAACAACCACGGGGGTTACTTATTAAAAAGGCCACGATATGGCCATGCATGTGAGGAGGAGAAGGTTGGTCAGCGCGCAATGATCAATTGCTGAGAAAAACTCAATCCCCTAGGCGGTGACCTCTACCTACTCCGCCGGCACCTTAGGCAGTAGCATTGCTATGGCAATGTAAACCATATTGTCTCTCTGCGCATGAATTGTCTGGAAAAGGAAATACACGCTTGAGTTTGATTTGCTCTTTGATTGTGAGGGAGATACTCATCAGGTAGGTCCTATAAATAAAGAGAAGTAGAGCTCTAACCCTAAGCAGCTTTCATCTTACGATCTCTCTCAATCTCCATTCAATTGTTCTATAAATCCGGTCGGTGAGTTTTTGGCGTACAAGTAAATTTTACTGGGGGCACTTTGCATTGGGGGAAATTCTTGGAGAAGCTTTTGATAGCCTTGGGAGTGTTCTTGTGCGGTATGGAAGGAAAGACTGGCAGTCAAAGGGAGAGGTCCATTTTGATAAGCTCCAACTTCTTGATTGGTATCTATTACCGTGTAGGAGTTCATAGTTTTTGAATTTTACATCTATGGATTATTTTTAGTCTTGTAAAGTCCTGTAGTCTCTAAAGTCTTGTTTTGTTAATGATCAGAACTTTAAAGAGCTCTGGGAGTTGGGGGGGAGTTCATTGGCAAGCATGGTTGTGCATAGCTTCTATGGTGTTAGATGATGAGCTTATATTAATAAATATACCAAGCTTAGCGTGAATAACTCTACCAGAAGAAGTGTTTGGATCATTGTCACTGTGTGCATGAAATCAGAGGAGAGTGTGATGGCCTGGTTAGCAGGTGTTAGGGATTACATTTGTTGATTAAGAGGTTGGGATGTCCATGAATAGATGCTATTAGTGGTTGAGGTTGTGATCTGGAGGATTGTTAGTCATTTATATAGTACAACAGTAAACCTTAGATTAATGATAAAGTGTGAAGATCCATCTATGAGTCTCTGGACTTTGTGTATGCGCACAATGGGGAGTCTATTTTTTTGTTGGGTTTGCTTGGGTTTTGAATGATCAGAGAGAGATTTAACATGGTTCAGTGGGTATGGAGTTGGGTTCTTGTTATTGTATGTGTGAGAGTAGAGTTCTTCTTCTTCTTTTTTGGTTATCAAGTCACGGTGATTCATGTGTGAAGGAGAGCAAGAGGGCCTTATGATAACCTGATTTTCTGAAGTTGTGTTAGGGATTGGCATGGTCTTTGATGAGGGGTGCTAGATGCTAAACCGGTTTCCAAAGAATGGGTTTTGGATTTGATCTCAAGGTGATGAATAACAAAACATAAAAGAGGCTGTAGAAAGATAAGAAAGGAAGAGAGAGGAGGAGGGAGAAACAAATAGGGTTTAAAGCTTGATTATTTAATCTGTTAAAGTTGGTTAATTGACTAAGGGCAACTAAGTAAATGAATGGATTTAATTGAGGTTGGGTTCAACCAGTCGGCGATGAGGTCTCATTCCGAGGGGCAACATCGGTTAACACCTCTCCAGATTGACGTAGATGAGAAGGGAGTTGGTTCCTTGGGACACCAGACTTTGTGACTTTTGTAAGTACTCTTGCCTAGTACCCGCCCAGTGGTGGGCTTTCTTAAATTTGTTGATTCATGTTTCTAGTAAGTACTTCGGCCTAGTACTTTTACTCTTTGATGAGTATTCTTGACCTTGCCTCATTGATTGAATATATCTTGGCTTCGATATTGTTGAATATTCTTGATTCTTGTTTTATTATTGGAGCACCCATTGGCTTGGACTTCTTCATGTTTGCTATACTGTTACTTGGTTTGCATACACGAATTCATTCTCTTGCTTCGTTGAATTCCCATGTTAGTGTATGCCAGTTGATGTCCTAGCTTTTATTGAATATGTTTGTGATCACCGAACATGCTTTCCCGGTTGATCAGTATGTGGCCGTGGAAACACATGAGCCTGTACTCGATCGAGGGTGTGTGTGTGTCATCGCTGATTCTTGTTCTTGTTGCTGAATATGTCTTCCCGTTGATCGGCACATGGCCGTGGAAACACGTGAGCCGGTGCTCCGTCCGGGTTGATGTTTCAACTCTTCTTGTATTGTAGATTCTCCCGTTCAGTGCAGATTATGTTGCGGGCGTCCAGGGGGAGGACACTTTGGACGTCCTATAGTCCTACCAGGGGGAGGAAACTCTGGATGTCCACCCGTCAGTGAGATAATACGCTGGCCGTGTACGTACATGTAGGAGCGCTACCAGACTCAAGGGTTTGGATGATAAGATTCAAGATCGGCTTAGGTCGATGGCTGCCGGGGAGATGACAAGTTTGTTCTTCATATTTGATTTGACTTCATGCTTTGTGCCTGTGCTTAGTGATAGTGATCCTCGTGTGTTTTGAGCTTAGTCTTTCCTATGGTATTGCTTTGTGTGGATCACTTTTACACGATTGTTTTCATAATCTCTTCGCATTCCTTGCGGGGGTACTTACTGAGCTTTCCATTCAAAAGCTCATTCCACTTGTTTCCCTTCTTTTGTCCCAGGACTTAAGGTGCAGGTAACTCGGGATCAGGAGCTGTGCCAGGGATCGAGATATTCTAGTAGAGGTTCGAGGACCTCAGGTTTACTTGTGTGTGAGATCGTATTTTATTTTGTAGGACCCTTATAGGGTGGCCATTGCCACGTGTAGAGGTGTTTAATTATGTTTTAAAATTCTCTTTATGCGACTCTGATTATTGAAGTTAGTGGATTATATTATTGCATGCTTTTGATTACTTAGGCCTTGTATCCAAGTGGGGCTCGTCTCCACTTGGAGTGCAATGGTCTACTCCGCGATGCTTTCGGAAGTTACAGGATTGGTCGGGGCGTGACAGATCAATTCTGGGATGACAAGGTTTATAAACAATAATAATATGATAATAAACAGGTAGGAGAGGGGGTTTGAAACCATGACTCCTTACTTAAAGTGTTGGGCTTTAACCACTTGGGCCATGTTGTCTTTTGGTTAAATGAATAAGGTTTATTAAATTAAGGCTTCTCCAACCAGATATATAAATAAAAAAAAAGAGCAAAGATGGAAGGTAGTGGGATTGGAACCCATAACCTCCCAGATGTACAATAGAACCTTAACCACTAGGACATGGAAAGCCACCATGATAGAGACTGGTATTTTTAAAATAAATAAAGAAGTTTGGCGGGTTGGGTCCAATGGGTTTAATTAGTGCATCGTGCATGTGCAACTAGGAATTTTAAGTTTTTGCCAACACTGAAACAAGCTTTACTACCAAGTTGTGACATAGGGTCAGGACAGGTGGGACTTTGCTGAGTAATCCCGGACGACCTTATTGAGGTAAGTACACTTGCCTTATACCCACTCTTCGGAGTTAATTTCTTTGGCTTAGTTTAATCTTATTGTTGATATAATTGCCTTTTTGAGACCATACATGCTTCCTTTATGTGCTTAGAATTCTTTTGAGCATGCTTGGTTGTTTCGGGATGTTGGTATCTCTGCTTTATTGTTTGATCTTCCGCCCGGATTCAGTGGAGCGTGGGGGCACCATTTGGGAAATGATCAGGGACGGGACACCCAGGCGTTTCGGCTTGCCATTCCAGAGGGACGATACTCTGGTTGTCCTGCTCGTTAGTGGGGGTGATTCGCAGGCCATGTCGACACATATGAGAGGTGGCGCTACCGACATGTGATTTGAGGACCACACGACCGGAGGATCGAGATCCAGCAAGTTGCTGATGAAGCTGGCCAGGGGAGATATCTTGATGAGCTTTCCTTTGGAACTCGTTGCAGAGCTTGAGAGCTGCTGTAGATAGGGGTTGTACCGTTGTGTTTGTTTGTGGTAGACTCCTAGGAAATGCTTTAAGGGGCGTGTCCCCATTTTTTTTTGACTTGATTTATCATTTCTGTTGATATTATGATTTTTGAACCCATAGTACTTACTTGAGCTTTCCATTCGAAAGCTCACGCTCTTGATTCTTTCTTTTTTAGATCCTGAGGAATAGGAGACTTGAGCTCAAGAGCCGATCGAGGGTCGGGGTATTTTGCAGAGGTCCGAGGATCTCTTTTATTTCTTTATGTGAGAGACTATTTTATTTTGTAGGACCCATTTAGGGCCTGACTTTTGTAGGGCATCTGGACCCACTTATTTATTTTGTTTTCGCTGAGACTTTTATTTTAAGCTATTTGAGTTATTTGTCTTGATTATATGTTATCTGCTGTTACTTACGAAGTCCTTGTAGCCGAGTGAGGTACGACTTACTTAGATTCACGGTAGGTCTACTCCGCGTGCTTTCGGGGTCCGGAATCCGGGTTGGGGCGTGACAATATCCGAATGGTCAAAAGGGATATCGTATATATGATTTCACAACTTGCCAAATCTATGTTTCTCGTGATGTCATATTTCATGAGTCTATTTTTCCATATCATAATCTTCCATCTCCCTCTTTCCATAATTCAATTTCCATTACTCCACTCAATGATGATGAAATATTTGATTACTCTACACCAACGATTATTCCCAAATGATAATTCTTTAAGTGATAATTGATTGATCATTCCAATGATTCTTAAGTAAATATTCCTACATCTTCTTTTGCTTGACAACTCAATCACCTCTACATGCAATGTCTCTATGGATTAAGTCATCTATCCCTTCAATAGCACTTGCTCCTCTACTTAAAACTTCGTCCAATTAGAATCTATCACGCTTTTCCCCAAGGTCATCTCAAGGATTATGGTTTGCAATCATATTTCATCCTCAGCAACTAATTTTCTAGTTGCAAAATTATTTTTCTTTGTCTCACCTAAGTCATTCTCATGGAATTGCATTTCTCACTAATATTATTGAAATCAAGAACCCACGATCTTATTCTCAAAGCAATGAAATATATTTGAATGGGGTAATGCCATGGCAAAAGAAATTGAGGCCCTTGAATCTAATAGATCATGGTCTTTATGTCCACTTTCGAAG
Organism: Dioscorea zingiberensis; assembly: GCA_026586065.1. Lineage (NCBI taxonomy): Eukaryota > Viridiplantae > Streptophyta > Magnoliopsida > Dioscoreales > Dioscoreaceae > Dioscorea > Dioscorea zingiberensis. The sequence goes on from CM048821.1 coordinate 24,847,560, forward strand.
AAAAATCACCCGATGGGTTGTAAAGTGGGTCTACAAAATTAAATATCACTTCAATGGTTCTATTAAAGAGATATAAAGCGGGTTTAGTAGCTAAAGGTTATACTCAAGTTGAGGGCATTGATTATCATGATACCTTTGCACTGAGTGGCCAAACTAGTCATTGTTAGATCTTCTTTTTCCATTGCTACCATTAAAAATCGGTCTTTGCACCAACTTGATATTAACAATACTTTTCTTCAAAGGCTGATCTCAATGAAGAAGTTTATATGAAACTTCCCAGTTCTCTCATAAAAGGGGACACTGCGTGTTTTGCAAACTTCATGATAAATGATCTATCTATGGCCTTAAAGCGGGCTTCTTGTCAATGGTTTCTCAAAATTCTCCACCACTCTCCTTAGCAGAGGTTTTAGATTTAACCACTTGGAGGAGATGCTTAATTATCACCAACTACTTAAGCAAGGATTGGGTGTTCTTGACATTTCCATTCCACATCCAAGCTGGGCGGGGGTATTGGATGACATCAAGATGTCCATAACAATCCAATATTATGGTTATTGTAATAGATTTATTTAGTTTCTTCATTTTAAATTTTAAAAGATTTATTTAGCCTTTTATTTTTAAAATTTTAGGCTTTAGCCAACTTGTAACAAATATGTTTTGTTTTATTTACCTATTTTTATGTATATTTGCATATTGGTAATGCACTTTATAAATTATCACGGCAATTGAATGAAATATATCAAAGTTTATATTTTTCACAATTTTGCTAGTTTGTTTGCTCCTTCATTTTCTTCTCTTGGAACTAGTTGGATATTCCATTTGTTTGAGTGCTGTCTAGCATCCTTTTTGTACTATTTAAGCTCTCCCTCTTTGTCCCAATTCGATTCTTCTTGGTTGTTGTGAGCCATCTTGGGAATAAAATGGTTATTTATGTATATTTGGCCCTCTTCTATTCCCATCACGATGGAGCACCTTCAACCCTTCCTTCCACGGCTTCCATCTCTCTTCTTCATATGTTGATTGTGCATAGCATTTTCTTTACTCCTACAATACAAAATAATCATGTATTGGTGATTAGTATATATCACATTCACATGTTGTAGTTTCTCCTTCTTTCCATGCGATATCCACAAATAGATGGTAGTTGGAAGCTTTCCAAATTTCATTCTTTTCTCATTTACATCACGGATCTTGGATGATATCTCTCTCCTTTGTTGTTGTTCCTAGGTTCATTGCCTCAACTTGCTTTTGCTACCCTTGTGGAGTTAGCTTTGAATGTTTGGTTGCATCTCTCCTTCTAGATCATCCATAGCCCCTTTTCCTATGATACACTAGCTTCTTGAGTTGATATCATATGATATCCTAGTTTTTTCATTTTTCGACCATTTTGCCTTGACAAGGTCATACGTGTTTTGTATTCCATTGGCCTAGATTTCTTCTTTGTGAATCTTTGTCCATACATTAGGAAAACTTGCACTCATAGAAATAGATGATAACTTGTTTGAGGTTTTAATAGAACAGGATCACATTTGGGCCTATTCCCATAGTGCAAATGGAGTATTGATTTATAGGAAGTCTTCCATGCATGAGTCTCCATAAGAACATTTTAATCCCTAATATGACTCTCATTCTCTAGAGCTTCTTCTACCCTCTATATGGTGTTTGTTGTGTGATTTCATTTTGTAATCTTCATAGATTCTTTGATGTTAGTTATTTCCCTACGTATTTATGGCCCCATCTCCATTTCCTTCCTTGTGCTTTCCATGCTTACCTACTTGTTACTTAACACTTTTGCCATGGATTTTGGGAATATATCACATATAATTTCCAGTTCTATATTGGTCTCCTAAGAGCAAATTTCCTAACTTTGTAGAGATGTTTGCTCCATAATTCATATGAATAAAAGTAGGCTTTTTGCTGAGTGGTACATTGAAAATCCTAAGATCATTCATTATAGAATTTGATTCAATAATGTTTGTTGGAGTTATGTTACTTCTTATTTCTTTGGTTGTATTTAGTAATTTTTTGAAAGTCCAAGATATCTTATATGTTGCTTGTTTTGGTTGCCAAGGTTCCAACCTACCATATTTGTTCAACATTATTTTTAATCCAAGTTTTATTATCTTCATTCATTATTTATAATGCATGCTTGGAAACATAGTTGTTTTCATTAATCTTAAGTCCTTAACACCCAATCAGCCCTTAGGCTTAAGGTTACGTTGGATACCATACTCAAACCTATGTGATGCAATCCATTTGTCACTATTGTTTTTATTCTAGATGAATTTCCTTACTAGTTTTGGTATACAATCTAGTATGAGTTTGGTATAGCATATGAACTAAGGCCATATATGGGAAGTGACATAATAATAGTGTTGGCCAAAGTAACTCTACCAGTCATGGATAACTACATTGTTTCCAATAAGCTAATTTCTTTTCAACTTTGGTAATCAATGACCTAAAGTAATGCCATTGATCCATGTTGAAAAATAAATTTTAGATTTAGAATTGTTTAATCTTTTGCCACCTTGATAGACTTATACAATTACATGCACATATTAATGGACCTTGCATTCTTCCTAGTTGCCTTACAACATAGTAATAAATCATCTGCATATAAATTGTGGTTACTAGTTAAAGATTTAGTGATTTTGATACATTTTATCAATTGTAAAGATTCTTTTTTATTCAAAATATTTGTCAACACCTCTGATATTAAAATAAACAAATAAGGTGACAAAGGGTCTCCTTGCCTTATACTTATATCTGGTTTCACCCATCTACCAATTCTACCATTTATAATAAAAGCCATTGTTGTAGTTTCTATGCATTCCTTAAGTCTTTTGATCCATGTAGTCGGGATCTTCTTTCTAGCTATCACAAATATGATTGAATCTCATTTAATGATATCATTGGCCTTCTCCATATCCATTTTAATTAGCATCATTAGATGTTCATGAGTGTTGTGCTCTAAGGAATGAATTAAAATATTGTCAACTATACTTCTTCCAGCTATAAAAGCTGGTTGTTCCTTCCCAATCAAGTTTGGGAGTACATTCTTAATTATGTTGAGTCATTTATCTTAGTTATTATCTTATAATTATCTTTGTTGATCATATTTAGAGATTAAGATTACGTTTATTTACGATATTCAGCGGAGTGATCAAAACTATTGGATATCATGTTACAAAGATAGTTTGTCTATAAATTATTAATGAATTTACTTAGATATTATATTATAAATAATTAAACAGTGCTCATGAAATAAAAGGAGAAATTGTATATCAATGGTTATTAGGGCTTTAAAAATATGATGAAAACTATTAATTTGTTTATGGATAAAAAGAAAATAAGAAAAAAAATACAAGAAGTTATAGATTAGTAATCGATGCTCATGTTATTTGAAGTTTTTGGTAAATAAATTTAAAAAATATTTTGCTTAATTCAAAATATTTGTTAGTACCTATGATACTAGAATAAACAAATAAGTTGACAAAGGGTCTCCTTGCCTTATGCCTACAATTTGGTTTTAAGCCCCATTGGTATGATAAGAGACCATTGTTGTAGCTTCTTTGCATGACTTAACCCATTTGATCCATGTAGTCGATCGGGATTACGGGTAACACAAGCTGTGATTGCATTCTATTTAATGATATCATAGGCCTTCTCCATATCTATTTTAATTAGCATCATTAGGTGTTTCACAGATTGTTGTACTCTAAGGAATGACCTAATTACTCTTGTCTGCCATTAGAATATTGTCAAATATATTTCTTCAAACTATGAAATCGATTGTTTCTTTCCAATCAATTTTGGGCTACATCTCTAATTATGTTGACCATTACCTTGCATTTATTATATTATGTTAGAGTTAAAATTGGATTGAGGGGCCCAATTTCAGCCTAACAATTGAATTATATATTTGTTGGGGGTAATTTATCACTGGTAGAAATGAATGAGAATCCAAGCAAGAGAAGAGAAGCACGATGTAAAATCCATGATTTTTAGAAAGAAATGTATTTACAATTTCTTTTTAGAATGATTATTAATTAAATTAAATTCCCTAGAGGAGTTAAGCGGAGGAATTAATAGGGGAAAAGTATTAAGTTAAGAGTTTAAAACCCTAATTAGGGTTTTATTGGGAAGTCGGAAGGACTCTTTACCGTGATTTGGAAAGTTTTTAAGGACTAATGGAAAATAGTCCCCTCTCTCGAGAGGTGGACCTTGTTGGAACCCTAAATAAAGGAGGGACCTCTGGATAATTTTCGGAGACAAACCCTAATACAAAAGAACCAACGGCTGAGATTAAAGGATCTGAGATTGCAGCTGATCTCGGGGAGTTATTAGAAAATCTGTGAAGCCACGTGGCGCTGGCTTGTGAAACTTCCATCACGAGCTAGTCTTTGGATCACGAGGAAAATGGATTTGGGATCTCGGCCGTTGATCCATGAGTATCATGGTCTTTGATCAAAGAAATGCGGTCAAGGCATTATTGAGGTGGCCACCGCCTCTCGAGAAGCGCCCTCACCTCGATCAGCTGCCGTCTTGAGGTCAGCCGCGCTCGGTACTTGAAGCGTGGAAGCCATATCTCTTAGCGTTGCAGGCGTGGCGTTGGCGAGAGCGATTTCCGAATAGCGCCCGTTCGCTGGCGATGGGGAAGGCTATAAAAGAGTCCCGCCTCCACTGTCACCGGCACCCTGGCGATTTGAGGCCCAGTTCCGGCAAGGTGGCGGTGAAGGAGAAGGATCCCAACTTCGGCGGAGGCCTTTGCTGCCCTCTGGCGAGCGTGACCTTCGGAAGTATCTCCGAGGCGAGGAGGAGGCGTTGGCAACCCAAGAAACCCGGCGAAGGCTGCGCCAGTCGCGGCCGGCCAGGAGAAATAGGGGCCCAGATCTCTTGCTTTTCCCCTTGCTGGCGCTTTCGTCGGCGGCAAATCTTGGGTAGCGTTATACACCTCTATTAGAAGCGATAAAAAGGGCATTACATGCATTGTTTAAGCCGGTGGAAGCTTGTCGGAGGGGTATCCCACCGGTAGTGAGCTTCTAGGTTCCCAGCGAAGAGGGAGAAAAGGCGGTGGCTCTCGGAGGAGGCTGATGCGTGATGAGTGAGTTCTCTGCGGCAGAGAATTACGAACATAGTCTTGTGCTTTCGGAGCTTGTCGGTGAGGAAGCGGCGGTAATAGCGGTCGATGCATTGAGAGAGTGAAAGCGAAGAAGAAAGAAAATAATAATAATAATTTTATTTAATTAGTTTGATCTTGATTAATGATAAAATAATTATATAAGACTATACAAATTAATGACAAAATTAATTTAGCAAAACATTGCAATAATTAAAGTAGGATTGGCTTTCGAGGTTAATCCATTAACCAAGGTGATTTGAGTCCAATCTAGTTGGGTTAGTCAAGATGAACAAATAGGCATGGGTATTGACTAATCTACCAATTGGACTTGGGTCTAATTAAATGGTTTGGTTGACTTGATTGAGTGAGTGGACCTAGCTAAATATAATAAAGTTGGAGAGTTTAATTGACTTAGTCTAGGTGTGACAAATAATTTAGTTAATCAAAGTGGCATGGTAAAGGCCTTAAACCCTAGGGTCATTGCTACTCAAATGGCCGGAAATGCCCTTTTCTTAGTTAGAAAGGACTAAAGAGTAAAACTAAATTGTTTAATGGGCTTAGGAAATGGGCCCAATTCCAACTAAGATGACTAGAGGCAGGACAATTAGGGTTCAAACTTCGACAAATAAAGTAAAGGTTGATTAAGTTTGACCAAGTTTGGAGTCTAGAGTCAACTAAATGACATGGAAATGTGAAAAAAGGGCCGATAACCAAGGAGATGAGTGCGTTAGGACCCGTTAGTAGGCCTAAGGCCCAACAAGAAGCGATAGGCATGCATGTGCAGCTAGAGATATAGGGATTTATTAGAATCTTGACTCTAATGAGGAACTACATATGCGGATATACTCTCGAGGGGAGTTATAAAGGCTCAAGAGAAGAAAACTAGGAGGACGTCTAGTTCTAACGAAGAGAGGTAAAGTACACTTGCAGCTTGAACTTCCAGTTCCACTGTTGGGTTTTTCGTTGGACTTGTTTATACTTTTGTTATATATGCTTTATTATTTATCATATATCAACATTTGTTCATATTTGTTTAGAATTCTGACATTTGAGCTAGCATGTATGTTTGTTCGGATGTTGGTATCCACTGTTTTTGTGATGGAGTCCTACTTGCGGACTCGGTGGGCATTAGAGGGGCTCCAATAAGGAATATCTGAGGGGATGGGGCGCTTGACGGCATTTACTTGCCAGTCTGAGAGGGTGATGCTCTGGTTTATGTCTTACTGCATGCGATTAGGAATGATCTTGGCCAGGTAATAGGCGTGTATAAGAGGGTGAATGTACTACTTGGAGCTTTACGATGGGAAGGTGTCGAGCGACACGAGGTGAGTTCCCTGCAGCATAAATTTGGATTTCTTGGCCAGGGAGTAACCTAGAGTTCTCTTTGGAAACTCTTTATAGAGCTTGAGGAAGGCTCTCAGATTTAGAAGTCATCATCTGGATTGGACTTGTTTGTGGTAGACTCCTATGATGAGTTATGTTATTGTTGGTATTTGGTGTTTCCTTTATTTGACATATTGTTTTGTGTATGTCTTTGTGACCCATGAGGGGTACTACTTGAGCTTTCCTTTCGAAGCTCACATATTGCTCTTCTCTCTTTTCACAGATCCCAGGGTTTAGGGGCTTGTATTGCGGAGGAGATTGATAGGGGAGATCTCTGAGGTGCGAGGGTCTTCTTTGGCTTTTATTTTGAGATTTTTGATTTGTAGGACCAGCGTAGGGACTGGCGTTGTATAGGAGCATATGGACCCTTTTGATTATTGTTTATTTTTAAACTTGAGTTTTATGTTATAGTTTGTTATCTGCTTATACACATTTAGGCCTTGTATTGAGTTGGGCTTGTCTCTTCTGCCAGAGTCACGGCGGTGCGATCTGCGTGCTTTCGGGGCACGGAATGTCGAGGGGCCAGGCGTGACAGCGGATTTCGATGGAAAAACCCCTAATCGGTGGGGAAAAACCACGGGAGAGAAAGATCTCACTATGAATCATCAAAGGTACAAAGATCTTACAAGAACTCCACAAATGGAAGCAGAGAGAGAGAGTAGATCCACTGTTTCCAAATGGGTAGGACGAGCATCATTTGCTTGGATTTGATTGCACAGATGAAGGCTGTGATCCCTTGCCTTTTTATAGGCATGGGTTGCGTGTTGAGCACGCTCCTCAGATTTAGTCGCGTGTTTACCCGGTATCAATCCGACTAAGCGCCCGTGAATCTAGTCAAATTTAAGCGCAGTATGTCTCGGCATTTGTAAGTCTTCTAGAAGGCCGGTACATGCTGCGGTTTGTACTTCTTCTAGAAGGCTAGGGACCGATATAAATCTTAGGGATGGCAATGGGCGGGCGGGCGGGCGGGGCCTCTACCACCACCAGCCCTAAATGGGTAGCCAGGCGGGAGGCCGTGAAGTGGGGCGAGAGTCAGCGGGGGCACCACATATGTACACACTTTCGAATAAAATATTAGACCATAGAATGAAGAGAAATTTATCGATTAAACTTCGAATAAAATAAACTTAACTGACAATGTAAAAGCACTTTTGATATACAAGCTCGAGAGAAGAGTGGGAAAGAAGCCCAAAGTCAAAAACTCCAAACAAAGCTTTATTTGTAAACCCTAAAACTATATAATTTAATATATATAAGAATTATTTTTGTATGTTTTTAAGCGGGCGGGGTAGGAAACTGATTTTAAAGGATCTTTACCATACACAGCCCGCCCGCATTTCTTGGGCGAGGCGGATCCCGGGGTCGGATCGGGTCGGTAATTACGGATCGGCTCGGTGTGCCATCCCTAGATATGAATAGCTATCGATTCGGTTATACCTTTTACGGTTGACACTTGTTGGTTTAGTGAAGTTCTTCCCTATCTCGATGAGTTTTACATAGCGGTTTCGATATATATCGGTTACGCATATCGGATCGGCAAGTCACTCCATGTAGCGTCAATCGATTGGGTAAGCAGTCCATATCGGGCCCATCTTGTAGTAATAGTTGAGGATTACATTTTGTTACTTTGGCGTGTGGTTTGTTTGGATGAATACCACGTGTTCCACTACTTTCATCCCTATCATATTATAATTCTCTTTGTTGATCATATTAAAAAAACTAATGCCGTTTATTTGATATTTAAGTTAGTTTGTTTATAAATTATTAATGCATTTACTTAGATATTATATTATAAATAATTAAAAAGTTCTCATAAAATGAAAGGAGAAATTGTATATCAATGGTTATTGGAGCTAAAAAAATGACAAAACTATTAATTTGTTTATGGATCAAAAGAAAATAAGAAAAAAAATACAAGAAATTATAGATTAATAATCGATGTTCATGTTATTTGAATTTTCTTTTAAAAAAATATTTTTGAAGCAAAAGGAGAAGCGGGGCGGGGCGGGTATAAAATATCAATCATAACTTATAATTTTGTTTATAGGTTCAACTAAATTAAATTAAGAAGAAAAAAAAATAGCAAAGGTTATAAAATATCAATTGTATTTTTTGTACTTTTTTTTGTATTTTTTTTGTATTTTTTGTTTTTTTTGCAACAAAGTGATAAGCATATATATTTGAAAAATGTTAATTTATGGCCATTGGAGCTCCAAAAGGCCCTCTCTTTTTTTTCCATTAATTAGTAAACCTTTTGATACTCTTCCTTTGGCTTTTAGGTGATGTTGTAACGACACTACTTTTTAAGTATGAGTGGTCATTTTAAACAAAAAAGCAATATTCCCTTTAGAACACTACTTTAGCTTCCTTTTATTTGTGGGGTCTTTGTGAAGACATCATCTAATAACTCTCATTACCCTTTTTCAAGTCCTTTATTTTACATATTCTTCTCTGTTGCTTCCTAGTTTTCATTCCTTTTGAATTTATTGTGAAAGTTTATGATATTATTAGGATATGAAAAAAGTAACAATTCATAAACCTAAATAAATTCTTATATTCATATAGTTAATTATGCTAATGGAATCCATGTCCATCAATTTAAGTGAAATTTGTGACTAAGATTCTAATACGAGTGGTGTTTGTGTATAGATTGATAATAGTAGCTTGGAATAATATATATGTTGATTCAATATAAGTTCCATTGAAATTCGAATATAAACATAAATTATTAATATATATATACATATATCTTTTTTCAAAATGAAGATGGCCTTTGCTAAACAAAACTTTAGAATAAAGTTGCATTATGAAGATGGTCTTTGTGTAATGGATTTGTATTCCCCTTTCATGGGGAACTAACTTTCTATATATTCGGATATGATGAACTCTCAGGTTAATTATTATCTTTGACATTGATTTTTAATACTTAATTGGTTGTTTTGATTTTAAGATCTATTGAGTGTTCTTATATTGAAATAGTTTTCTATGTAGCGACAACCCTTGATATGTGGTTTCTGCAGGTTTACTGGTCATATCAAGTAATAAAGTGTACTAAAAGAGTACGATACCGAACCCACAAGAATTAAGAAGTACTAGTACTAACTATTGTTTTATTATCTAGCTTAACCAAAACTTTGTGTGTGGAGAGAAAGAAAACTAAACTAATCTAAATACTAAGACTCACTAGCGGCCAGGATTGATTCTTGGGAAAAGTCTATCATAAAAAAGGGTATCTAGGCAATGAATCTCTTATCTCCCTCGAGTTTTCATAAAGTTATAGGCTATGAAGTTAATATTAATAGTTGCAAGATTTTAGAACAAGGGTTCCTAATATATATACTAAATTCCTCTTTCGAGGCGACCAATACCTAATATCTTCAATAAATTAGTATTCTAGGAAACCTAAATCTTGGAAGAATTATGAAGACGTTTGAAAGAGTCACTCTCATTAATATAGTGCAAGAGGGGGGAGAGAATGTAAAAGTTACATTAGTGCATAATAGTGCAACTTTATTCTGAAGTTTTGTTTTCTTTTTTGTTCTCATATCATTTGCGTTCCTTTTCATTTGTTTCTCTTTTGGTTATTTTCCTTAATCCAAACATAACCTCATACATTTTTTAATGATCATTGTATTTCCAGCGATGAATATTTTAAAGAGTTTTTTACTTATCACCCCCTAAAAAATAGCCAAATTACTTGTCACCCTCACTTTTCAATAATATCTCATAACCCCCTTTTTTATTTTTATTTTACTTGCCTCCCCTTGAGTTAGTTATCCCAACCAAAGATTTTGAATAGTTTTTAGAAATTATTTAAAAAATAAAATAAAATAAAAACACCCTTTCTTTTCATAATTGTTATTTACCCCTGACTAATAAATAATTAAAAAATTCTGAAAAAGATAATAAGTAAATTGTGAGTTTATTGAGAGAGCTATAAATAAATTTATATTAAATTTATAAAAAATATGATTAATATATATTTTTATTTAAATTTTAATAACATACATTAAAAAAATTATTTGTAAGTTCAGCCTAAACCAGAATAAGTAGTTTTTATTAAAAAATATATATTTTTAGAATGAAAAAAATTAATAAATACATTTTTATCACCAACAAAATACATCTTTCAGAATTATTAAAAATAGAAAAGGTTAGAAAAATTATTAAAGATAATAATCAAAATATTATATTATTTAAAAAGGGTAAAATTGTCAATTTATAGATATTATAATCTTAGGTTTTATATTTAACCCAAGTTAAAGTATAAAACTTTAGTCAAGGGGGTCCCAAGTAAAATAAAAATAAAAAAGAGGATTATAGAGTATTATTGAAAAGTGAGGGGGTGGCAAGTGATTTGGCTATTTTTTAGGGGTGACAAGTAAAAAACTCTATTTTAAAATATAGTACAAATAATAAATTTTATATTTAATTAAAATTTAATAAATATTATTTTAGTTAAAATTAGTTATTTTAATTATTATTAATTTACATAAATTTATGTCTTCATTTTAAAATTTTCCCTTAATTCAAAAAATTAACCCTGCCATGATAATAAATAGGGATACTCTTCTATGTTATATAAAAAAAAATTACAATTTCATCAATCACAAAGAATACTTAAAACTATGTGGATACAGGATATTAGTTGTGGCCTCTATATTATGTAAAATAAAAACCTATAAATAGAAGTGTCGAATGAAATATAAAGGCACAAGCTATGATGGTCTCCAAGAGCAATGGAAATCTATCTTTTTCACTCTGTCGTCCACCTTTTCTCATCTTAATGAAGAGGTCCAAAGCTCCAACATTTTCATCGCTGCCAAGAGTATGTTTGGTTACAATGTAGGAGGTGAAAATGATTATTACATAAATTATGGTATATTTTATTCTTACAGAATGAGTGTTTAGCTAGCATAATAAAAAATTATTACAAAATCGGAAAGGGAAGGGACTGCTCTGCCGTGAGGCTGCTTGGTAGCGAGAGAGAGAGACCGGGAAGGGGAGGAGAGACTGCTCGGTGAGAGAGAGATCGGAAGAGGACAAGAGAAAAAGAGGGGAGGATCTCGCGACTTTTATAATGAGAAAATATTCCACTTTGAGTGGAATATAATTTTATGCTATAATGTCCATGTTTTGTAATAATTTCATATTCCAAATAACCAACCAAAACACCCCATATGGCATAATCCCCACAAAATATAAAATTATGACTAATATACGGATTATGCTACATTTTTGGGTTATCCAAACAGGCCCTTAGATATAAATAGCTACTAGAAAAAATACACATACAATATATATATATATATATATATATATATATATATATATATATATATATATATATAATACAGTCAGACCAGCCGCATCACTGTGCAAGTAAGGTCGCCTCATTTTAAGGAATTTGAAGAGTATTTTTTCCAAATCCAGCTATATGGATAGAAAAAACATCGAAAAATAAGATAACATGTCGATTTTCATACAATTTGGTTAGGTGATGAGTATTCATCTTAAAGGGTGATATTTTATAGAAATCTTCTTGGTTCAAAATTTCACCTTTTAAGATAAATGATCATCACCTCCCCAAATTGTATGAAAATCAACATGTTATATTATTTTTCGAACTTCTTTCCATCCATACGGTTGGATTTGGAAAAAAATACTCTCCAAATGCCTCAAAATGAGGTGACCGTAAATAAATAGTGATAAGACCAGCCGGACTGTACCATGACTATATATATATATATATATATATATATATATATATATATGATGTAATAATCTTTTCTTTTTTGATGATCAGAGTAAATCTTGATCAACGTGAGAGATTGATCTCCGAAGGTGAGAATTCTTCATGAAATCTTGGCGGAGAGGTCGGCTACGATCGGCTATTCTCCTTCTTTAACTCTGTAGGATCAATGCCTCTTTCAGGGATCATCTTTTGAGAATTGAACCTTGCAAAGAGAGAAAATTGTGAGAGAAAAGAAATCCGATCGCTCATGCTCAAGGGGAGGAGCCTCCGACGCTCAAATCAGTGACTTAAAAAAGAGAGAATAGAAAGAGAGAGAAAAAAAAGAGCTAAGGGAGAGATACCATAATTCCAGAACTATAATTCAATCTATCTTCTTCGTGAGCTCGATGACTTCTTTTTTCCTATTTTTAAAAATTGAAAATAGACTTTTAAGACCCACTTGATCATGAAAATGACATGAAAATAGTAAAAAACCTTTATTGACATAACTCATGCTCATAAAGAAACATAAAAATTATTATTAATGAATTATTGGTGAAGTTTCACCATCAAAAGCAAAAATTGATAATGGCCCCTAAACAATAGGGTATACATATTTTAAGGGATGATGCACTTATATTTCCACCAAGGAAAAGATAAGAAAAGGCCTCTGCATCACTTTCTCAAAAAGGATTAGTGTGTGTAATTTTTAAGCAATTGGTGACACTCACTTCTCCTTAAAAAGATTAACACACTATTGGGGCACTTTGGCCAAGTGGATTTTGTTATGCCTTATTTTGTTATAACCTCCAACGACATCACCCTCCTAAAATGGAATTATCCAGGTTTCAATCAGACCAATGGATTAATTAAACAAACCCCAAGTGGTTTATAATAGTTTTTTTTTTTTTAAGGCCGACCATATGCTTTAATTCGTATTCTTTTTTCTAGTGTTTATTGGAATTAGGTATTCAAATTGGTTCCAAAGGAGCATTTCAGTCTTAGCTTTTTGTGATTTAAATTCAATGTTTTCACTTATGGATTTGTCAAAGACCTCTTGGTCCAGCAACACAGGTCCCTTGCATAAGGGGTTCGGCCACAGAAGTCTCGGGGTCGAATCCCTGCTAGAGCAAGGTGAGGGCGCATGACGTGGGTCACCAAGTGGGGTAGCCCTTGCAAACATGCGAGTCTTCTCCATGTTGGCTCGTAGTAGATTGGGGGTAAAATAAGTGCATGCTGTGTGAAATATGAGGTGAGTCGAGCCCCTGTGCATCTTCGAGGGGGGGGGGGTGCTTGTTGCCCATGTCAAAAAAATAAATATAAATTAAAAGCTCTCTTGGGCTTTGGAGGAGAGGCCATGGGGCTTGTTGCCCATGTCAAAAAAATAAATATAAATTAAAAGCTCTCTTGGGCTTTGGAGGAGAGGCCATGGTTAATTTTGGTATTTTATATTAGAGAAAAGTTCCAAAAAACCCTTGTGAACTTTGTAACTCCTTAGAAAGCTCCTTATATTTTTCACATCCTTAACAAGCCCTCCTTTTGTACCAAATGTCATGTCAGTTTGGAAATTAACTGATGGTGTTAAAAACCCTTGGAAATTATGAGAATGCCCACACAGTTGTTCTTCTCCCCAACTTCATGAGTTTGTCTCTTGAAAATCATCTTCATCCTCGTCGCCACCTTCTTGCTTGACCTAATGGGCCACCGACCTCTACTTCTCGTCGGTACAAGTGGTATGGTTCTCTCCCTTGCATGTCGCGGCTTCAGCCTCCCCATCATCAACCACCACCATGGCGACCACCAGAGGGTAGATATGTGTAGAAATTGGAAATAAACTGAATCTAGACTTTGAAAATTCTTATCCTATCTTTTGGGAGTAAAGTTAGTCTGTGAGTTGTAACCGCACCTTTTGTAGAAGTTATAAATTGATTTCATTCAAATAATAATAAGCGTTTGCAATTTTTCTTATTTTCTCCTTTATTTTGCAACATAGACATATAGGAAAAGGACATGCTCATGTAGACATTAGGAAGTAAAAATACACGTTTACCCAAAAAAAAAAACGCAAACCCCCAAAAAATACACACTTACTTAAAAAAAAATACACGCTTACCCCAAAAAAATACACACAAGGCGGAGGCGCGGACATGCTTCTCCCAGGCGGGCCTCCCCTGGGGGCGTAACCGGAGGTGGAGATGGACATGCTTCTCCTAGGTATGCCGTCCCAGGGGGCATGACTGGAGGTGGAGAGGTGGCGCACGGAGGAGGTTAAAGAGGAGGGGTGTGGGGAAAGGAGGAGCACAGCGGCGAGGAAGAAGAAGCCAATGAGAACCGTGATATATTTTTTTTATTTTATTAAGGTGAAAATACAGATGTGCCTGGGCGGGAGATTTCCCACCAAAACAACCAACAAAGACATGGGAAAAATTGGTATTTTTAAAAAACATAACAGTCCACTAATAATAAAGACTAAAGACTGATTGGGAAAAACTCAAAAACAGTGGTGACAAAAATTGAAATGTCAGAGATTGGGGGCAATAAAGATTGATGTGGCACATCATATGTCCAATTTATTCAAATGGTTTGTTTGATGTAGATGACTCATCAATAAATAATAATAATAATAATAATAATAATTTGATTTATATGATATTTTTTATTCATACAACTTGAAGTAATACCGTGTAACCTGGAGATCATAGGTTAAGAGTCATAGAAATAATCTCTTATAAAATAAAAATAAAAAATAAAATTATATATAATAGATCTAAATAGTTGGATTTTTCCCTGGATTTCGAGCATAGCTTAAGCTTTTATAACATCATGTTGTCCTTTAATTAGGAGTAAATTATTTTATTTTATTTTATTTTATTTTATTTTACTTAAAATAGACCAATATCCTAAGTTGTATGTAGCATATGAGAGACATCACTTATACTAATGTTGAAAAGATAGAAGATGACAGGCAGACAAGAAGACAAGGAGACAACTTGAGTCACAAGGAACAGTCTAAGCAAAATCATTATTGTTGTGGCAATCAGAGTTGTTGCCAAATATTCATCCAATAAAAGTCACCACTTGGAGAGACTAAATTTGAATTTAATTCATTCCTTCGTCTAGACTAGTTTGCATGATTAGGAATTCAACCGAATAATATATCTCCAACTAAATTAACATTGATAAAACTTTCAAAGAAACTTTATATTGTAATGTCTGTAGATTGCTTTGGCATACTTGTTTACTCTAATGATATCAATTATTGGCTTTGATGACCCTAAAAAAATAAAATAAATATATGTTTGTGCTTTCTTTGCAATATATGCTACACTTGGATATTGTATGTTTCGGTATTCTAGGCGTTAGTGGAAATTGTTGGAACATTTAGTTTAAATCAACAACTAGTCCATGACACCAACGGCCTCTTGGCCTTGTGGCATGGGTTTATGTGTAGAGTGTGATCTCTCGGACAAATCGAATTTGAACCCCCATTTATGCAGATGAGAGCTTAGGTGTATTGAGGTGGGTTCTTGATAAGTGTTCAATTGAGCATATTTTTTCATCATTCTCTCATATGTTTTGATGCCATTTTGGAGTAATTTTAGCCTATTGGTACTTAATTAGTGTTAATTCTTATTTACAGGGAATTGGAGAGCCTCAAGAATAGAAAGGAAGAAATTCTACATCATTTGAGACGAAAAAGGAAGCAATTAGAGAAAACTGCAGCAGTCCTGAAAGAATAGTAAAGACCAGAAATTTATTTCAAGATCTACATGACTCTAAATCAAATCTCCACTGTTCATATTGAAGAGAAGCAAGTTAGGAACACTCGATTAAAATTTCAGGTCAATCCGACAAGAATTGGTCATCCGATCGAGTGCTTGATGAAGACTGCGCGGTGCAAAATCCAGCCATACGGGTTGTTATACAACCCGTATACAGGTCCGTACGAATGGACCTGACCGTATATAGGCCCATATGGAGGGACCTGAAAGCCATACGGGCTATCATACAGCCCATATACGGGCCCGTATGGACTCATTTCTGGGCCCGATTTGTATCTGATTTTCACATGATTTGGCCCCACACGAACCCTAAAGGTGAAACCCCTATAAATACGAATGTTTTAGGGTTAAGGAAGCCATCTCTTGGCCTTTGGCCACCTTTTGGGCCGTCTTGGAGATCTTGGAGTTCATTGATGGCTAGGGTTTGAAGGGATCCTCTTGGGAAGAAGCTAGGGCTTGAAGGGAGATCATCATCAACGATCCAAGTGCGCATCAGCAGCGGAGGGAACATTGGAGGGAGGTTTATTTATGTTTATTTTAATGTTTTCTCCTTTTATTTTGTTGGATTTGTATTCCCCTTTCATGGGGAACTAATATTTTAAGTATTTGGGCATGTTGAACCTTTGGGTTATGTATGAACTTTGATTTTTATTGTTAATGATTATCTAGTTGTTTTCCATGATTGAGATCTATTGGATGTTTTAATGTATGTTAATCTCTCTACGTTGAGAGAGCCCGGAGAGATTTTCGTAGTCCATATGGGTGAAGAAGCGAACGCCTCCCCGTGTGTAGACCATCTCCAATAGAGAGGATTGTGAGTATAACGGGAACCCGGGTACTAAGGAGAGCGAGTCCTTTAGATGAATTATTCCCATAATCCTTCCAAGAAATAGGTTCAAGAACATAATCGTTAAGGGCACTAGGATTAGTAACTCACTTCGGGATGAGGGAGTGAAAGCACGATAGGAACCCTTGGTCCAATCCATTGCAACTAGTGATCTTCACATTTACTATCATCTTTATGAGAACCCAAGGGGGATTCATTGCCCGAATACCCCATTCCTATTATTGATTTACCCCAAGATTCATTCCCGTAATTAGTGATATCCAATTTTTAGGCTTTCTTAGGTTAGAATAGTTTAAACCACCACCAATCTTTGTTTAGACTAGATAATAGATGACTAGTTAGTACTAGTACTTCTCGGTCCCTGAGATTCGATACCCGACTTTTCAAGAGTCCACTTTATTACTTGATACGACCCGTACACTTGCGGTTGTATCGCATCAGTTCCACATTTGTGTTTGTCCGTAATTTTTCTTGTGGGGCCGCTTGTCACCTTTGTCCAAAAAAAAAAAAAAAAAAAAAAAAAAAAATTCCATGACATACATGAGTCTAGTTTCCCAATTATTCTCTTGGAAAATCCATTAGAAAATTTATGTTATTGTTAAGATTATTAGCCTGAGATGGATTGAGATTGTTATGTTTGAATTTTCCTACTACTAGTGCTCATCATCTTTGATTCATGTCGATCCTGAATTTTCACAACACAGTTGCTTATCTTGAGGACAACCCTAATTCATTGGTCTCTTTTTTCTTTTTTTCACAAAGATGTGATAAAGGAGAAGAATTTGTAGAATTTTATACATGTTAAATTCTATTCTAACACTGTATAACTACTGGGTATAAGGGTGGGGATTCAATCAAGGTAGTCAACAAGCACTTGACCCAAGTGACACATGCGGTGGAGCTCTGGGAGACGCAAGCGACAAGTAGCTGGGAAAAAGTGAGGCTATGGCAAGGGTGTCACACCTCGACTCGGATCCCAGGCCTCGGGCACGTGTACAGATAGGTCATACCTAAGTAGAGGCGCACCTCACTCGGATACAAGGCCTAGGTAAATCAAAACATACATCAGATAAAAACTTATTAACTCAAATAACATAAGCAAATAATTCAGAGTTACAACAGAAATGAAATCAGGGTTCAAGTACCCTACATAAAGCTAGGCCCTATAAGGGTCCTACAAAATAAAGTCTCACACACAAAGAAATATGAGGTCCTCGAACCTCTGCAAAGGTATCCCCAAATCTCTCGCACAGCACCTGAGTTTGAGTCACCTACTCCTCAGGATCTGAAAAATAAGAGGGAAAACAAGTGGATGAGCTTTCGAATGAAAAGCTTAGTAAGTACCCTATAGGGATCACAAAGAAACGAATCCACCACAGATGATAAAAGATGAGTCAAGAAAAATCAACAATCATCGAGTCAAGCAAATGGGGCCACACCCCGCACTATCCAAACTCTAGGAGTCTTGGCCAACCACAAAAAGAACTATCGACGGTAGGGACTCCAACAACAACCCTCAGGATATGGAAAAGAATTCCAAGAAGAACTCAACAACAATCCCCCGGTCAGCAACAACAGCCTAGGTTGCAAACGACCCTCCGGTCGTAGGTCGATTGTGCCACCTCTCGTACGTGTCGACACGGTCAGCGTATCACCCCCACTAAGGGGCAGGAAACTAGAGTATTGTCCCTCTGGTATGGCAAGCCGGAATGCCAGGGTGTCCTTGGCCCTGAACATTCCCCAACGGAGCCCCCATGTTCCACTGATCCGGGCGGAAGAATAATACATAACAAGGGATGCAAGTATCCCATAAACCAATATACATGCTCAAACAGGAATCCGACTAATCAAGGAAGAAAATATGCATGTATATAATCAACAAAGCAACTATCAAGGAGAACTTGATAGCAAGTACTCAAACAGGGCAAAAGTAAGTCCAATAAACACTCCGTGGAGTGGGTATTTGGCAGAAGTAACTTACCTCTATCAATGGTCTACTCGGTCGATCTGTGACTCTCCTGACGTGTCTCTACATCAGTGTGTTTTCATAAGCATAACCACCTCTATTGGCTCAATTCGATTCATTACATGCATTAAAATACCCGAACTGTGCATTCGCCGAAATATCGGCTTTTAATTTCATAACCGACGACTCCGGGCTCTTAGACACCTGATCATACTATTTTCCCTAGTTTAAAAATATCCCCAAACTATAAGGATAATCGAAATCGAATTCTGAGCCGTTTGGAGAAACGCCACAATTATTATTAATATTAATGCAGAAATCTGACAGTTCTGCGCAGTCAGAAAGAACTGCCCGTATCTTCTAATCCAGAAGCCTGATCTTGCTGATCTAAGATTCATTAGATAGATCTTTTTCTAACCTTTCCAACTATGTGTTATACACCCTAATCAGGAGAGTGTAAAGGGCTAAACTGTCCCTCGAAAGGGATAGCCAGGCTGCAGGACTACAATTTGTTTCTTTCAAATCTAATACCAATGCAACATTCCTATAATCCCCGAATAATACATTTCATTCACCCTAAATAGCAACCCGATTTCATTCATGTATATACATATGTGAATCTAAGTATATTCCAAGTCCATACAAGCCTCAAATTGCATAATTAATTCTATGTGGCATTATGTCGAACACATTGTGTGCATTCTCAACTATAACGGAATTCTATACTAAGATAGTCCATTAATTTCTAAAAAATACAATCACTATCCATCGAAATCCATTCACAACTGCCAACAGTAGCTAATTTTGTGCATTTTATTTCATATGATCCCATTGAAAGGTTATGCATGTAGTTTTATTTCCTTTTACTAGCATCAAGAGATATATTCTTTTAATTGAACACACTATTCCATCCCACAATAAACTACAACTATCTAATATCCTTACAACATACACAAAAGAAAAGAAAGTATTCAACCCATTCAAGACTCCAAACTCATGCACCTAACCTACAAAGAGTCAAGAGACTTACTAGTGTGACGGTGGCCCGAAATGCTCTCGAGAAGCAGCTTTGGCGATAGGGTAGCCTCGCCCTCTTTTTCTTCTCGGTCTCTCTCATTAAGAAGGATGTGGCTAGGGTTTGCAAACGAGCTCGTGTTTTATAATAATCCCAGCTTTGATCCTAGCCATTGATTTCAAATGAAGTTATCTCATGCATGAGACATTTAGTAAAGAACCCCTAGGTTCTCTAGATATTATTTCACAAGCCCTTGCTTAAATCTCATACGTGAGATGTTTTTCCCCAGGTTTAATCACAGCCATTCATTCTTCACCTCATGTATGGCTTAAGTGGCTTTTTAGTAAGGAGTCCTTGAGCTCTTTCAGAATTATCATATAGGCCCAATGTTTGTTTCAATAATAAAATCATGCAGAACTAGTCTCATGCATGAGTTGTGGATTTTTAGTAAAGAACCCCTGAGTTCTTTCAAAATCATCTCTATAGAAACCCACGTAATATTATTCTCATGCATGAGTCAAAACCTTTTTGCATAAATATTCTGCTTCTTTTAAAATCACCATGTAGTCCCTTTCTCAGCCTTTTTCATTGAAAAAACAAAATTTGCCCTTAAGTCCAAACATTTATATAAATTCCAAATTCAACCCCAAACTACTAAACTTCATGGATATTTAATTATACCCTTTTGCATTTAAGTCCTCCAAACAGGGATTAGTTAACCTTACCCTCGTCATATGCAGTTTAACCGCTCATAAATCCTTAAAATTAATCCAACATAATTAAGAGAATAATTAAGGATTTAATTTAGTCCATAACCTATGCGGGTTTTACAAAGGGTATGGAAACGATGAGCATCGTCGGGGAGTCAGGGGAATGGCAATAAAGTCAACCCTAACTACTGCCAAAGCCCCCATGATCCACTATGAAGATAGGGATTCCCCGAAAAGAGGGGCTCCCTTACGCCGAAGCTCTCAGAGGAGAAAGAGTCCAAACTTCATCAAGGTGTCCCTCATGACCGCGTACAAACCATCGGAAGTAAGCTCAAATGAAGAAGAATGTACAGAAGTCCTGTAAAATCCAGGAATTTTATGAAAAAATGGTTTCTTTTTAATTTCTCTTTAATTGTTTTATTAATGGAAGGAATTTCCCCCAAATTTGGATTTTAATTGGAGAAGGGGAATTAAATTGATTAGAACCATGATAAGGGTTAAATGAGGTCTTCGAGGACCCATCAGTAATTTCCAAAATTTAGTGGACTCAAGTGCAAAAAATCCCCTCTCACAAAAACTTGTGGAAAAAGGACTTATTGGAATTTTTAAAAAAAAATGAGGACTTGACCAAAATGATGCCCTCTCACAAGCCAGGGATCTTCATGTAAGGCATTAAAATTTGGAGGGCTGGAATGAAGTTATTAAAAGAGCAAGGACTCTTTACTAAGAATGCATAAACAAGCCATTCACGTGATCTTTTAATCAAAATGGATAGGCCAGATCAGTGGATGAGTTTAAGTAAAACGATCTAACAGCTCGGGCTTGTCACGTGGGGGACGCGCTGGAGAAGGCGCATGAAGGACTAAGGATGACGGTGGTTATCTGATCAAAGCGGGGGTAATGATAGTCGTCCGATCTAGGTGAGACTTGATCACGAGGTGTGATTGAAGACTCTCATCCCTCTTACCAGCGCGCAGCCGCGATCAGGGAGCGCAATCGCCATGATGGACGAGTGGATTTTTTGATCGTGCCTCGGATTTGAGACACGTTCAGATGGAAGGCTGGGACCCTATAATGACGGACGACTAGGATACAAGGGCATGCCTAGAACTTAATCTACTGCTCTAGATGAATGGCGGAGATTATTTCCACGAGATGAATGGTTCCGATACGGTTTCATGCCTTGAACTTAAACTATCCTTTAAGATGAGCGTTCCAGATCATTTCATCTTAAAGGATGGATGGAGGGTTACGATTGAAGCTTCCGCCTCGAACTTACGTGTCTGCTCGAGATCTTTTAATCATGACCGTTGATCGTTTTCTATTACGACTTCACTTGGCTGGCTACCATGGCGTTTTGCACCAATCCCCTCCCTTTTCATTCTTTTATATGAAAGTCCTTTGCTGCGAGAGAGAATACAATTTTGGTTAAGTCCTCCTCATTTCTAAAATTTACTGGAAGGTCCCTGGGCAACCTCAATTGACCCTAGTTGAGGTATTAACCATTTATATCTTTCTTTTCCAATTAATTTCAAGTTTTGCTTATTCTCTTAATCAATTTAACTAATTAAAGAGAATTTTGAAACCATTTATTCCAAAAAAATTTGGGTATTACATACAAACCCTAGATTAAAAGTTTAGTACATCATTCTGGAGTTTAACAAAAGATTTAGGTCAACACGTATAACATCCAGGAATAGGAAATAGAAAAGGGATAAAACTAAGATCTAGAAAGATATTTCAAGCCATTTTTCCTATTGTTGAGCTTTCCCTTCCTTTGAATCATCGCCGGACACTCCGGATTGAAACCCTAAGGCTTGACTCCACCCCCAAGCCAAGATGTAAACCTGGGAAAATTCACAGCCTTTTATAGACCCAGGATTTGTCGTCGCGATGCCCAAGGATCGGCATCACGACGCCAAGTTCTCGGTTTCCCCTGATAATCAATAGTGCGACGTGGAATTTGGCTAAAATTCTCCATCTCCATGTTTGGCGTCGTGATGCCTATAACTTGGCGTCCCGACACCAACTTCAAGGATGCCCTGTGTGGTGAGTTTCTGATTTTTCTCATTTTGTACTTTGCTCCAGAATTTCTTTCACCTGATACAAGTGAATACAACTCGAATTAGTACTTGAATATGTACAATTCATAAAAGAAAAACACAATAGAACAAGTAAGGCATTCCAAGTTGGACTTCATTCAAATAATAGAACCCAAATATACTCGATTTGACCTTAAAACATCTTTTTTGTTTCTATAGAAAGTAATAAAGGTTCTACAAAATGGCTCTTTTTTGAGAGCTAATAGGGAGCTATACCATAACGATCCCCACCTACAATGCACACCCCCACTAGCCCCGTGTAGGTGTCTAAGTAGTGCCTATGCCTTGGCCATCGAGTAGATAAGTAACAACGGGCCATGATGTTCTGCTGTTGTGGATGAATAAAAATATAGAAGATCGCAATATAGGAACAGAGAATGAACACTCGGGAGGAAAGGGAGAAAGGAACAGAAGGAGCAGAGTGAGGTCGAGATAGGGAGAGAAAGCAAAGGGATAGCGATATCCCTGTAACCACACAGGGCTTGCTGGTGAAAAAAACCTCCCTAAAAGAACAAAATGTGCATCACATCTCGAATTCACTCGATAGCGAGATGATGAAAGGGAAAGAAGTACTAAAAAGATAATTAATTACAATAATTATGGAAACCACAGAAGGAATTGTTGACAGAAATGCTCTTGTGATGACTTTGAAGGTGGCGTTTGGCCGGAATCACAGCTGGAGCTCAGAATAATCCCGAGAAGGGCAGTTAATTGTCGCCTGTCCCTCACCAAAGGAGGCACGTGAATTAGAAAGGGTGGGGACCATCCATCTGCCACAATTCTCTCTAAACTTCAAGCCATGGAAGCCGGATATCTGGAGGCCAAAGAGGGCCAATGGAGAACGGTATTGGGTGCTAATCAAGGGTCTCCCACTCTTCTGTTAGCATCCGGACATCGCTTCTTGCCTCCTAAAACTAACAGGGGAATTTTCATCGATGAGCGAGGCATTGTCTTCATCGACGACGTGAGAGCTGTTATCCGGGTTTGGCAATGAAGGAGACTCCCATCTACAATCAAGGCAGTCATAACTCATAAGCATCCGCAAGCATTTCTTCATGGTGGAGATGGAGAAGGAACAAGTAGAATTGTCCTAGAGCGAAGAGAAGAGGCGAATTGAACCGTCATAAGGTATAGCTCTGGCAAGGCCATCACGACAGAGAAGAAGGGAATCGGAAGTGCCCCAACAATGGAGAAATAGTTGCCTGACATGAGGGGAGAAAGGGAAGAGCGTCGTCGATCAAAAAAGAGACCCATGCGAAGATCCTCGACCGAAATCTCTATCAGGGAAGAAGGGCATCGAAGGGACCCCTAGGATGAACTGAGGACAGCGGGGACGGGTCAAGCGCTCCCTTCAGTCCAATGGTCACAATGGCGAACCAAATAGGGTCCTTGAGGCCACAGGCAATGGGTCAACCTTGTTATAATGTGCCAACAGACTTATAGACAGCCGGCGATGGAGTAGGGTTTGATAGAGCCAACCATCTTTTGCTTCCTTAGAGATGGGACAGAGCTAACAGAGACGCTGATAGGGATAAAGTCTACCACGTGGTTGGAACTATCGCAGTAGTGGATGACGCAGAGATGGGCGCATGAGAGCGCGACATGTGGCTGACCACACCATCGCCTCTAAACATGCTGAGTAGCGTGGGGATCACTAACGCAATAAGCACTGAGGTGGTGACAAATCACCAAGCACTGAGGAATTACAGCGAGGCAACTCACCACAGCAGGGCCTAGGAGATGCGCGCATCTAAACCACTTGAGCTCTTCTAATGAAGCCAAGACCAACCAACCATAAGTGCCCATGTAGCAAGGATGAGATCCTCATCATAAATATGGGGTTCATGGGCTGGCAGGCTGAGTTCGAATCAATCAGCCTGGAAAAGGCCAATAACTTTAAAACAATTTCTAAACCTAATTTAGGCCACCGTTAAGGCCTAGTAATGATGGAAATTGAAGAAAATATAGGCCTAATGAGCCAATTTAACTATATAGCCCCTAATGATCATCGAAATGACTATATTAACAATGAGATTACGGGGCATAATCAAGAGGCTAAGGCAAGTAAATAGGGAATCAACAACATTAACAAAACTTTGGAGATTGAGGAAGTCTTAAACATTGATTTAAGTAAAATGATCTTTAGATTCATTAGGGGATCTTGGAATCTAGTAAATGATGTGACATGAGAGCTATTAACAGAGAAGGAGTAGACAAGAATAAAAAATGACCAAAATACCCCTAAGAGAATAGCAACCCAAGTGGAAGAAACGATAGCTGAGCCCTCTCCAAGACTAAGAGGTTGACCTAGGAAAGAAAAGCAAGGGACATCAACCACAAGTCAGTCAAGAAATTACCTCGACAAGGAGACAATGACTACCAAAATGTGAATAAATCGAATTGACCTAGAAGGTACAAACTCTACCTTGTCTATTGTTTCTCTCACTCTTTCTGAATGGCTTGACAGAGAATTAATCTTGGTTGCCTTAATGGTAGGAGTAGACCTAGATCATACAAGGGATGATATGACTATATACCTTTCCCATATATGAAGTTTAGAAGAAAAGAGAACCAAAGGGAACTCCAAGGGGTGCAACTAAGGCACCCAAGGAACAATATTACATGGTAAGGGTTGTAACATGTAAACTATTGAAGCTCATCTCATTGAAGGATCGAAAATACCTGCCTTGCATCATGTTTGTAAAGAGACACCGGGCGATACATCGAATCACAAATGCTTATATTATTTATTTATTTTAGTTATTGTGGGTGGTTCCATTCCTAATAGAGGCAAGCCTCTATTATCAATTACCCCAGACATAGTCATGGGAACCTCCGATTAAGGGCATAAGTACAAGTAGAGTCAATAAAAAATAATTCATTTATTGTAAAACATAATTTTCATTATATAGACATATCATCATATGGATGTATATACATATTATTTATTTATTTATTTAAATGATGCCGCCTTCCGCCTTGGGACATATGCTTCGCCACTTTGGGATTTGTGTTATTTTGGTTGCTTCAAGATGCCTACTTTGCCGCATTGAGATCCACATTGCTTCAAAATTTATGTTTCCATTTATTGTCTCGAGATGAGCATTTCATCGTCGCCTCGAAACTTTGTCATTTCGAGATTTATACTTTATCGGCTCCTTGAAATGAGTGTTTCATCGCCAGCTCGAGATTCGTATTATTCCAGGATTTGTATTTTTATCGACTACCTCGAGATAAGTGCCCTATCACCACCTCAAAATCCGTGCCATTTTGTGATTTGAATTTTATAAGCCACCTCGAAATGTGTATTCCATCACTACTTCGAGATTCGTACCATTCAAAGATTAGTAATTTTATCTACTACATCAAAGTGCGCCTTTCATCGACGTTTAGGGACGCGTGTCATTTTGAGATTTGTATTTTGGGCCATCTCAATATGCGTCTCTCGTCCTCACCTCGGGATGCATACATATATACACGCATATGTATTCAAATTGCTCTTTTTGATTGCATTTTAGCCATATAGTGCCCATTTGATTAATAATGATTTTTCATAATTTAATATAATTAAATCAGCCCTCTTTATAAATTGGGGCCCAACTCTCTCTATTTTGCATAGCTTTTTTATTATCTTCTTATCACCAGCCTTTTCTTTTCAAATGGACCCAGCTCTCTTTTTGCAATGGCCCCTTTGTTTTATTTTATCACTAGCCTTTCTCTTTTCAAATGCCTTTTTTTTTATCTCTAACCTCATATGTATTCAAGAAAAGTACATATGTTTGGTGTGTGCTAAGATTATAAGTTACATTCTAAGCATCACTGAAATAATTTGACCAATAAATTCGAATGAACAACACTCACAATCCTCCTTATTATATGCAAGGAATTGTGGCCCTGATTTAGATTATTATTTTTTATCAATGCATAATCGCATTCAAGAGAAGCTGTAACCCTATCAAATTTGATGGTAAATTATGTTGGGAGGATAATTTGTTCATCGAAATAGCCTAGCAAACTAATTGCACAATCCCAATGGTTAAGCATTCTCTTTGAGGCATCCCGTCAAACAAGTCATGCTCACTGATTTCCAATGATATTCTTATATCAATTAACACGAGCATCACTTTTATTCATGAAATACTCAAACACGCACAATACATCATGCTTAAGAGTAACAAGCTCACCTCCTTTTTATTTTCCTTCTTTTATTTTGCAGCAGCAACAGTTCCTTATTCAAACAGCAATAATAGCTTCTCTTTCATAATAACAACAACAACTCCTTTTTGTTGTTTGCATGCAATAGCCCCTTTTTTTTTATCTCCTCCTTCTCTTTTCTTTTGCTGCGGTAACTATCGACGACTCAGCAATGAAGATGGTGGCACCGATGAAAGGAGGCGGCCAGGCGAGCTAGTTTGGTGATGGGAAAGCCACACACCAGGATACTATCCACCCTTGGCAGTGGCGATAATCGGAGGTGGCAGCGGTGTTGATAGGAGGTGGCAGTGGCGAAGACGGCGACACCGATGAAAGGAGACAAGGGCGTTGGGTTACATGATGTGGTTATGTAAAGGGAAAAAAAGGAGAATACCTTAGACTTTTCCTCTCTTCTTCCTTTCTATCAATCTCTCTCCCTTCTTCTTTTATTTTCGTCTCTTTTATATTATCTTCTGAAACTAAATCCTACCCCCCATCGTAACTCCACGAGGTGGTATAGTTATAATTTCGCAACCCTAGTGACGATGAGATCAAAATTTTAAATTTTGATTTGGTCTCATCAAATCTGATTTATTTGATTTATTTAATATATTTGATTCATTTGATTTATTTATTTATTTATTTTATTATTATTATTTTGCCTTGGGATTCACATTTTTGAATTGCCTTGGGATTTGTGTTTTCCAAGATTACCACGAGATCTGTTCTTGGGCTATTTTGAGATTTGAAATCGCCTCGGAATCTGTGTTCTAGTGCTATTTTGGGATTTGAGATCTCTTCGAGATTTGTATTCTCGGGCCATTCTGAGATTTATACCTTTGGCCTTCCTTATCATGGGCTACCTCGGTATATGACTAGATATTCTTGTTTATTTATTTATTTATTTATCTTATAAAATCCTAATTCAGTTAAAATTAGGATACTAAATTTATTAAAATTAGAATTTCAAATTGTATTAAAATTGGAGATATATTACTTTTCTTACATAAACAAATGCTTCCTTCATACTTCTCGTATGAAATCATCTTTTGTAAAATTGAGTGAGAGAAGTAGGAACACCCAGTTTCCTTCGGGCCAAGCTTTCATTCTCTACGACCTTGTTTTTTGCCCAGATTAGAGTCTGTGATTAGATATGAAGGAGAGAAGCATTCAAAGTGGGTAAAGCGGTCCTCAACCCATGTAGCTGCTGCCCGGTTAACCTTAAACCATTGGTATGAAGATGGCAGTATTTGTGTGTCACGCCCCGACCCGGATTCCAGGGCCTCGGGAACATACACAGACCGGCTGTACCCAAGTAGAGGCGCACCTCACTCGGATACAAGGCCTAGGTAGTACAAGAACAGATAACTAAATCCAAATAATATCAATAATAACTCAGAGTTATACAACGGAATTTAAAACTTAACTATATTAGTTATGGCTCTACAAGGGTCCTATAAAAGTACAATCTCACTCATCAAGTAAAAAAACTGAGGTCCTCGAACCTCGTCGAACTATCTCAATCCCATGTGCAGCTCCTGAATCTGATCCAACTATCCCTCAAAACCTGAAAGAGAGAAAGAAGCAAGTGGAGTGAGCTTTCGAAAGAAAAGCTCAGTAAGTACCCTGCAGAGAATACAATGAAGCCAATCCAGATAACAATAGATAGTCAAGAATGACATATCAAGGAAACAGTTAGCATAGTAAACCAATCATATGGGGCCCCTAAACTCAACCAATCACACCTCCACTGTCAGCACAAGTGCCGCGTGCCTCGATGGTCAAGTGCCGGATGACAGGTGGCTATGCTCAGCGAGCCCGCTCACTCTACTGACGCATACCGACCCAACCTAAACACAAACACCACGAGTCTCACACTAATGTCCTAGTCCACGGTGGCATGCTCAGTGAGCATCCAACAACAACTTATACAAACAACCAATCAACAGATATGGAAGCAACAAACCAAGTAAGTACATGAAATCAACAACAAAGATCCAAGGCATTATAACAACATGCATGAGCACGAAACCAACAAAGAACATACCAAATAAGGTAACAACAAGGTCAAAGAAACCCATCATTGGGTGGGAGCTAGGCAAAATTACTTACCTAAACTCGTAAACCAACCGACTGACCCGTGTCCCTCTTGACGTGGCTCAGCGCTTTACGTCGATATCTGGTAATGATAGCTACAACTTAGTACCATCACCAATACAAAATGGTCTATTAATATTAATAATATTATTAATGCAGAATTCTTGAATCTGTTGCGCAGTCCCAAAAAACAGCTCACAACTTTTGATCCAGGAATCCAATCGAGTTGATTTAAGGCTTGTTGGAAAGATCTCTACCCCATCTTTCCAACGGTATATTATACCCCTCTATTGGAAAATCACAGGCTGCCCAGCTGTCCCTTGAAGGGAACAACCAGTTTGTAGGTCCATCAAATTAATATTATTCACTATTACGAGTCCATATTTAACTCCCTTAAACTGGTCCATCAACTCAATTTCCAACTCAACCAAATAAGTTGATTGAACCTTGCCCACTTTTATCCTCAAAGGATCCATTCAAACCACTTGATCTATTCCCAACTTAATACTTAACATGTTTCCACACTTCTGTGTAATGAACTATATCCAAACCACATAGCCAACATCCAAACCCAAACTATATATGAACCTGATTGAACCTTTATTTCACAAACCTATGATTAATCACTGAATAATACACACACTACCAACTACAAAACCAATCAAATATCATAACCGGTGATTCATCAACATTAAAAGAGACCATGTTAACCACTAAACTACATACCACCACCATCCTTGTTAAGTCTCACAACATCTCCAAACATTCCCCACACTCTCTAAAATAGTAAACATGGTTTCTACTAAGGTACCACTATACAACAGCTACCATCAATCCTGTAGACATATATAAGTAACCTACTCCCTTGAACATCATCTATCCCTCTACTTAGAAACCTTCATTAAGCTATTCATTCTAACCGTTAATCCTGACAACATGGTTCTCAGTAAACCCAATCAAGTCATCCCTGTATGTGACCACCTCTCTTTCTCTCATCTAATCTCACAACCACTCACAGAGACCTTGCACTATCCATATGAAACCTAACATCATCACCATCCTTTGAACCCTATCTATTCATGCAAACATAAACATTCTAAACCATTATTATCCTCATAAAGTTCCATTGAGTTTTCTAGTTTTTATTACTCCAAAACTCATGCATGCCTGACTAGTTATAGAATCAGAGGGTAAGCGCTTACTGAGATCGCTGGCGGCTCAAGGGTGGCTCCGATCGCAGTGGTGCGGCGGTGCTTCTTCTCCTACTCATGCACGACGTCTCCACTCTCTCCTCTCTCAATAGCGGTTGCTGTTAGGGTATGAAACGATGCCCCACTTTATACAAAGCCGTGGCTAGGGATTTGAGACAATCAGGATCCCTATGTTCGTGAAATGGGAGCGCTATCCCTTCCCCTACTACGCTGGTCGTGCGACGATCGCGGCGAGACATTCACATCGTCGGTTTTTTTTTTTTTTTTTAATATCCATAGTCTCTCTTTCTCTATATCAAACCATTTGAATCCTGCCCATGCAGCACGTGTTTATTCCCACCGTTCATTAACTTAATATTAATATTTTGTTTTGAATTTAAAACAATTCCCTAATCATATATAAACTATATATTTTATATTATATATATATATATATATATATATATATATATATATATATATATATATATATATATTACTCTATCAATCACAACAATGGCAGCCAAGCTTCAATCCTTTAATGGCAGCCAAAGCTTCATTCCGTTAATGGCTGCTAAGCTACATATTTACCATTTCCTTATTTCAGTTTGATTAAACCTTTATAATATATAACCATGTGCTGATCAACAGGAAGGCATAATCAACCACAAGAAGCCACTGACATACACTTACTCGGACGGAGCACAGGCTCAGGCTCACGTGTTACCACGGCCACGTGCCGATCAATGGGAAGCCATGTTCAGCGATTACAAACATATTCAACAAAAGCTAGCACATCAACAAGCATACACTAACATGGGAATTAAACAAAGCAGGAGAACGAATTCATGTATGCAAATCCGAGCAATCATATACAAAGCATGGTAATATCAGGCCAATATACAAAGAAGCAAAATCAATAATACTCAATAATAACGAGGGCAATCAATGAAGCAAGATCAAGAATTCAAAGTCAATAAGCC
The DNA here is from genome assembly GCA_026586065.1 of Dioscorea zingiberensis. Classification (NCBI taxonomy): domain Eukaryota; kingdom Viridiplantae; phylum Streptophyta; class Magnoliopsida; order Dioscoreales; family Dioscoreaceae; genus Dioscorea; species Dioscorea zingiberensis. Next base: position 24,878,685 of record CM048821.1, read on the forward strand.
CAAAACTAGGTGGCAACTAGGCAAGCATACTTACCTTTACTAACAGTATCTGAAATCCCTCGGGAATCCCTCCCGTCGTCTCTATGCCGAAATCTGATAACGAAAAACTATATCAGTATCGGCAAAAACTTAAAGTCTCCTAGTTGTACATGCAAGATACTCTAAACGGCCCAAGTCAAGTCGTGTGGCCCTTCCCTTGTTTTCCTATGTCATTGGCCTTAATTGACCAAAACTGAATGTTTCAACAGAAATATTACGGTGGCCTGGTGGCTAAGGCTCACTACCAAGTTTTTGGAGGTCTTGGGTTCTATTCCCTCCACTTGCTATTTATTTCCTTTTATTCTTCTCATAACTTCATCTAGTCAAACCTGCTCTATTCTATCCAAAATGAAATAGGGCCCTGGTGGTTAAGGCCCAACTTGCTATATGGGAGATCTTGGTTTCAAACCCCCACTCTTACATTATTTTTTATTTTATTTTATTTATTTCCATTTCTAGTTTACTAGCCCAAACTCTAAACCTGATCAGACCCAATCCTCCATCTGGCTCAGACCCACATCCATTTAGTTAATTAAATTCATTCCACTTATAAGAAATTGATTCAACCAATTGGTTGAGCTCAACTTAATTAACCACACCTCATTGATTGGAGCTGATTCATCAGATCAAGCCCAACTTAGTTTGGGTTTAAAATTTCAGATCCGAGCTAACCCAATCCACTTAGAAATTAATCGAATCCAATCCAAATCAAACCTGACTTGACCTAAAAATTTTCAAACCCAATCTATCTACTTGATTCTCTTTATTAAACCCAACAGACTTGATCAAGTTATCTTGGCTTTTAAGAGAAGACGGACCCAACCTGACCCAGTCCAGGCAGCCTTTCGTAGGAGCAGGACGGCGCTCTGGTCGCGTGTGGCAACCACCGGTGAGCTCGTGAGAGACCAACACTCTCCGCCACCAGATTGTCGCCGGCGGAGGACACTCTGCTCGTCACGAACGCCTCCAGGAGTGGAGGACTGTTTCCCCGATCGTGTGCAATAATCGCCGATAGTGAACACTCGTACGGAGTTTCCTTTCTCTTTCTCTCGTCAATCCAAGAGATGGACAGAGACTCTCAGAGTTCACTCTCTCTCTCAGCGTTTGACCTCTACGATAAGTGCATGTTTTCTGGTATTCATAACATAATAGAGAGGAAGACTCACCGCGCGATTCCGGCGAGGTGGAGATGGCTCGAAGAGATCGTGGCTTCGTCTCAACTTCGCTTCGCGCCTCGGGTTGTGGTGGGTTCGAGCTCTCACGTTTGGCCGACTTCGCTGGCTCTACAAGGTTCCAGTTCCCCTCGCGAAGTGTGGACGTCCAGAGAAGAAGACGACCGTGCGCCAAGGTTGAGGGTAACCTCCTCTTATAGGGTCTAGCAGTGGTTGGCTGCACACACTCGTGATCCCACAGATCATGAGCCGGAATCAATCATCTTCCTTAACAGGAAATCGTTTGAAAACATTCTATGTTTGTCTGGCGATGATTGCGGAGGGGATGGCTGCTCTACGGTAGCGCGCGGGCTGGAGAAGATGAAGTTCATGTCTCGTGATATGTTTTCTCCAGATGGACGACAGGATTTGATTGCTTATGATCCAATGGCCGATCATTCATCACTGTCCCTCGGGTCCATAACTTAACCAGATGGACGATCGAGATTGTTGATTCACTAATAGTTAGATCACACCGGCTTGCCTCGAACTTACCCTATTCCTTGAGATGGACGGCCTAGATTGCCTTAGACCGATGAGATCACATGAACGGTGTGGATCCAATCCTTTGCATGGAACTTAAGACAATCAAGTAGATGAACAGAGGAGACTTGCCCGCACGGTGAGGGCATTCGTATCCATGTCTCGTTGATCGAAACGAACGGATGGATGAACTCTTCGTGTTCAGCATGCTCTTTGATCCCTCAATCACGGTTGTTGGTTCTTTTAATAAAACCTCTTTGCATGAGTTTCTTGTTACTTTTTCATTTAAACCCTTACTTCTTTCCAGGTTACATGCAGGTCCCTGGCTTGTGAGAGAGATACTATTTCTGTTAAGTCCTCAAAATTTCTGGAATTACAAGTAAGTCCCTGGCAGGCCCCAATTTAATCCTAATTTGGGCATTTACCAATTTAATCTTTCTCTCTCAATTAAATCAAGTTAATTCCAATCATGTAAAACTTCTTAATCAATAAAATAATTTGAGAACAATTAAAAAAACATTTATTAATCAACTAATTGCTTAAGGAGCAATTAGGAGCTTCTAAATTCCAACAGTTCAAACAAATCCAAACTTGGGGACTTTCCTTTATTAACCAAATAATTAAGGAGAAATAATTCCCTAAAATCCTCAGATTTTACATTGTGCAACATATCTGAAACCTTACTCGAGTGTAAAGGATTTGACTATATTCTAGCCTCTTGGACACAAGATTATTAACCACCACCCGGGTTGGAAAGGCAGGAACCCTATCAAGAATGAGCTGATCGACTTCCCGTGTTATGTTGATTGGGCCAGGTACATAGTCAAGTATTATTCAAGGGAATTGTCTCATGTGGAGCTGATTGGCGGGATCATATCTTCAGTTGGGAGTCATGATCTTGATTTCAATTTTTATAAGGCGTTAGTGGAGCTGTGGTGTCCAGACACCAACATCTTTCACTTTCTACACGGGGAGATCGAAATTTCACTATGGGACAACAAGCAACTCGGAGGGCTCCCCATTACTGGCGACATATATGACGAATTTATTCCTCATAACAACATATTTTGCCAGAGAAGCCGTTTCGAATTTTCTTTTCTAAAAAGCTTGTTTGACGCTTTTTAATGGTTAGCAAGACAAGGGTCCTCTCCGCATGAAAAGGATGTATCTTTTGAAGACTGGATAAACTTTTTCAGAAATCCAAGGAGAACAAAATTTGACTCCCAGCGCAACTCAAAGTTTGATCATCCTCTAAAACCAGTTCCCGCTGCTGATTTGGCCGCTTTCATTGCCCTCTGGATCTGTTATTTCATTATGCCAAGTGGGCGTAATGTATAGAACGAGAGTTTTCATAATGGCATCGGATTTGCTCATAGAAAGAAGATTGCTTTTGCCCCTGCGGTTTTGGCTCGCATATGTGTGGGATAAAATGCTATGGTTAATAATAGGAGAGGTCTTGGATTTTCCACGACGCCCCACTTACTTCCTGTATTCATAGGCTTGTTGTCACTTCCCCAGAATATATCTCCGATGGCCGATTGATGATAACACGTCTATCATCCCAGGGCTTTTGAGGATACCATAGATGCTGCATTATATGAGTGCTTCTTCCACTCAATTCAACTGTTCTTTAAGCGTGATGAGATTTATTAGGATTGAAGATAATTTTCTATAGGGTCCTTTCCCTTATTTATATCATAATGATGAAAAAATACGGGATTCCAGGCATTCTACAGGGCTGGAGGTTCTTGATTCTTATGCTAGGGAGTATGTGAAGTGCCTTCGTTGTGGCATCCTCCCTCTACGTTATGCCGGGAATTTTCATGCAGAGCCCTACAATCCTCATCGATTTAGGTGCCAGTTTGGCTATGACCAACACATTCCCAAGTATATTAATGTTCCCAGACAGGCCCCTGTTTACCCTAAAAAATAAAAATAAAAAAAGGGGGAATATATAAAATATATTTATAAGCCTTGAAAATACAAAATGTCTCAAGGGCCAATATGAAATATTTCATATAAATATTATGATGAAATATATATATTGAAATAGATAGCCCGAGAACATATATCTCGAGGCAATCTCAAATCCCAAGATAGCCTGAGAACACATATCTCGAGGCAGTCTCAATTAAATTCCAAGATAGCCCGAGAACATATATCTCGAGACAATCTCAAATCCCAAGATAGCCTGAGAACAAATCTCGAGGCAATCTCAAATTCCAACATGACCCGAGAATACATATCTCGAGGCAATCTTCAAGAAATACAAATCTCAAGGTAGCCCGAACACAAATCCCGAGGCGATCCTAAATAGTAAAATAACACAAATCTCAGGATGCCCAAGAATACAAATCTCAAGGCAATCTAAAAAAATACAAATCCTAAGATAATTTATGAGCACAGATCCCGAGGCAAATCCAAGACAATCTAAGGGAACAAATCCCAAGGGAAATCCAAGATAATCCAAGGGAACAAATCCCGAGGCAATAAAAATACAATTCTCTCAAAAAAAAAAAAAAAAAATTCAATCATCAATCAAATCAAAATCAAACAAAATTTAAATCTTGATTAAATCAAGAAAGGAAATGACCAATCAAATCGAAATTAAACCAAACTTAAATCTTGATTAAATCATGAAAGGAAATCATATATCAAATCAAAATCAAATTTGAATGAATAAATAAATAAAAAATCAATCAAATCAAAATTCAAAAAAAATTCCAATCCAATCAAATCAAAACTTAAATTTTGATTTATCTAAATTTAAAGAATAGATCAAATCAAAGTTTAAGTTATGATTTATCATGTGAGGAGGTTCTATAAATAGAGAGGGACTACAAAAAAAAAAAAAAAAAGAGGGAGGAGAGATCTCCTCCATGCTCTCCTCGGGGTGGAGCAAGAAGCCGTGTAGTCGGGTCGTATTACCTGCCTCTGCCTCTAATGGCTTTGCCGAAGGATACGTGTGCCCGGGTCCATCCATCAACCGTATATAGCATAAGGAGAGATCAAGGCCCCTTCTTTCCCATATTTTCATCATCACGCTAACCTTCAACAAACTTCCGCCCCTTGTGGAGTCCACACACTCCAGCGATCAAGTTTGGCTCCCTTGGAGGCCACCGCCTGCCGCTGATGAAGTCCTTGGCTACCTTGTGGAGGCCATCGTCACCCACTATTGATGAAGCTCTTGGCTCCCTTGTGAAGGCCATCGCCACTCACCATTGATAAAGTTCTTGGCTCTCTTGTGGAGGCCATCGTCACCCACCATTGATGAAGCTCTTGGCTCCCTTGTGGAGGCAATTGTCACTCACTATTGATGAAGCTCTTGGCTCCCTTGTGGACGCCATCACCACTCACTATTGATGAAGTTCTTGGCTCCCTTGCGAAGGCCATCGCCACCACCAAGATATAGCCCTCTTATCATGTTTTCTTGCTTCATGAAACCGGGAGACATATGTGAGCATTCAAAAAAAAAAAGAGAGAGATAAAAAAGGATTAAAAAAAAAGAAAGAAAAAAGGGATGAAACAAAGAGGTGCGGCGAAACAAGAGTAAAATATAAAAAATAATAAAAAAAAAGGAGATGGTGATGACAGAGCGAGAGAGAATTAAAAAAATAATTAAAAAAAAAAAAAAAAAGATGAAACGGAGGAGAGGGCTCCCTCCTCTCCCATATTCCATCAACATCATCGTCCGACTCCCTTGTGGAGGCCGTGGTCACCAATTCTTTGCCAAAGAATGCCACTGCTACCCCACGCCATGCGGTGGTGTCTTTGGTTATTGTCCCCGCTGTCTTGCTGAAGAACGCCACTCACCCCATCGCGTGGTGGTGCTTATTCCACACTGTCGCCAATGAATAGCACCACCCCATGCGTGGTAGTGCTGGTGATCATCCTCACCGCAAATGAGGAGAAAACCATGTCCAAATCCTCCCTTGCCGCCGCCAGAGAGAAAGGATTTCAAAAAGAAAAAAAAAGTAAAAAAAAAGAAGAGAGAGAAAAATAAAACAAAGAGAAAACCGGCAAAAGATGAAAAATAAAAATAAAAATAAAAATAAAAATAAAAGAAGAAGAAAAATAAAAGAAGGGAGGAAACGGAGAAAAGATAAAAAAAAAAAAAGCCGGATGAAATTGAAAAAAATAAAAAAAATAAAAAAATAAAAGAAAAAGGAGATGAATCAGATAAAGGGCGTCAAAACCTTAAAAAAAAAAGAGAAAGAAAGAAAGAGGGAAAAAGGGAGAGAGGAGAAATTTGAGAATAAAAAGAAGAATAAAAAAAATAGAGAAGCTTTTGAAAAGTTGCAGCCTTAAAAAAAATTTAAAAAAAAAATAAGGAAAAAAAGGGAAATTGTTAGAACTCAGCTCTTCCTATCTCTCTCTCTCTCTCTCTCTCTCTCTCTCTCTCTCTATATATATATATATATATATATATGCAAACCTATATCCATATACTTATATATATAAATATTTATATCAAGCAGTGGACCTTGCAAACAAGAAGTTGAAGTCCTGGCTCCTCTCCACTGGCATCTTGCTACACAAACCACAAAACATTCTAGTTGAGGCGGATGATGTAATAAAAATCTTATAATGAGATGACGACCGCATAATGGAAGACGATGCATCTCTGGGCAATGCCGATACAAATCTTAAAGTGCGCATTATCTCGATGCGATGAAGCAAACACGATCTCGGCGGATAATGAAATACAAATCTCAAACCAACATATATCCTCGAGGTGGCTGTAGAGACGTGCATCGCATTGGGAGACTAATAATGGAGTACAAAATCTCAAAGCGACTTCAGCTCATGCTTACGATCTTGAGGCAAAGGTGATAAAATAAAACTTTCAAATGACACGCATCTTGATGTGATGATGGAATACACATCTCAATGTAGCCGATGAAATACAAATCCTGAAGTGGCACAGATCTTGAAGCGGCGATGAGCACATATCTGAGGCGGCTAATAAATACAAATTTCAAAGTGATACAAATCTCGGGACGATGGTGAAACACACAACTCGAGATGGCCAATATGAATCTGAATCCTAAAGCTGCTAGAAATCTCAAAGGCCATTTTAAGCATGCATCGAGGTGGCCGATTAAACACAAATTCCAAAGTGGCAAGATACGTCCCAAAGGCGGAAGAAGCGGCGTCATTTAAATAAATAAATAATATGTATACATCTATATGATGATATTTATATGTAACTTGAAATTATGATTTTCAAATAAATGAAATTATTTTTGTTCATCGCTTTACTCAGATTATGCCTCTTAATCTGGAGCGCTCCTACATCTCTGTAATTAATAATAGAGGCTTGCCTCTATTAGTAATGGAAGAACTTGCAATATTAAAAATACATAAATAAATAAAATCATTTGTGATTCGATGACATAGTGTCTCTTTCATGTACCTATCTTGCTGATTTTCGATCCTACAAATTCTGCACGCCATGGAATACCATTCCTCCTCCCATCTTTGAGGCTAAGTACAAGTAAGAGGCTTATGAACTTTTGCAAGAGGCAACTACACACAAGACCTCTTCCTGACTGGAAGTCTCGACATCCATAAGTCCTAAGCGGTATCAGAACGGCCCCGAAAATATATCTATGTTAAATTTGAATTTTCTCGGAAAAATCCCTACAAGGAATTACTAAGTTTTAAATGAAAAGTCAAGACTTGGTTGGCGATACGGAGACAAAATAATGAGTCCCATAAGTAGAACGGCCGCGGTCGTGAAGTTTGGCTAAGTGATGGACCCAGGATTTTGAACGATCAGCCTCAGATCCCATAATATTTAATTGTAATATCTTGTGAGTTGTTAAAATAATCTAATAAACTAGATGAGAATAATAAAATCTAATAAAATATAGAAATCTAGCCTTTATTTAAAATCAGTGGGAAAAAAAAAATCAAATCAAATAATAAATGTTAAGAATAACAATAATAATAATAATGATTAATGGGGACTTAGGTGAGTAAGAAAATTTTAATAAGGGAGAGAGAGAGAGAAAAGCCAACATCTCTCTCCCCCTTTTCGTTGTTCGTTCGCGAGAGAGAGGAGCTGAGAGCTGTGAGCGATGGAGACATCCGGAGAATGCGGATCTGGTCGCTCCTTCATCTCCGTGAGCACACAGAGCCCTCGTGAACGAACAGTGAAGGTGATACCCCTTGAAGAGCAACCTTCACCGAATTGGAGACCTGTTGATCGAGCTACTCTTCTTGTCAACCTCTATTCTTCCCCAGTTCGCGCGATCTCCAGCGAGGAGGCATCCACGCCGGCCGAACACCGCCTCACAGGAATCAGGTTGGTTAGGCTGCCAAGATTGGTTAGAGATTGCATATCAATTGTGTATTGAAATGCTTTGAGGATTTCATGGTTATAATGGAGTTATATTATTTAGAACTATGATAAATTGGTTTGAATGATTGTAAAATTAATAAGTTAAAGGATAATTATTCCAATGATCAAATTGTTCTTCAGAAATGCACACAAGGTGTTTGTATAAATGTTTCAGTGAAAACCTTCAGTCTCTAACATGTGTGGAAACTTGAAATTAGCATGAAAATGTGTATGCTTGTATATCTCAGAACCTCTCCAACTATGTTGTTATATAGAATCATGCTATAGTTTCACATGCATCCAAGGTGTTTGAAAGAATGCCTGAATGGATTATTAGTTTGGCTACAAGCATTAAACTGAGAAGTTAGGAGCTACATGACTGAAATCTTACTTGGTATTTGATGCATATAGAAATGCTTATAGTGGTGGTTGTAATTAGTGGGTTTTAGTGATATGAACACTAGAAAAATCTGGGCTTGTAGTTACCACACCTCCCTTAGTTTCAGCTTAGTTTTTAAGAGAGTAAAGTTCAAAGCTAGGAGAGTAATAATACTTGATAAAATGGCCCTATTCTTGAATTGTTGTTATAAGCTACAGATGCCATAGTTACTATGTGGACAAGGTGTTGATTCCCTGTGAGAGAGAATAGCGATACTTTTTGCTATTCATGAATAAGTTGGTTGTTATGTAAATTCAAGGTTTGATAGTATGGCATAACTATTTGAATGGCCTTGAATCAGCAGGATACATGATATTCAACCACCAAATCAACAAGCAAGTTAATTATCCAACTGGTAGTCTAGTATTAATGCCTGAGAGGATCTATAAGTTGTCAGTTAAGCACATCTGTACCACTGGCAATCTAGGCCTATAACTAAAACTGGTCCAACTTACAATCCAAAGTAATTTTTCATCCATAGATTACTTAGATTTAAAGTATGAGCAAACATAGCTTGAAATTACTACGCTATTAGTTTATGGGCCTCATCAATTGATTTTTAGTATGTTTGTGGTAAAAAAAAATAAATAAATCTGGCCATTCATTAATTATGAAATAGAAACCCCGGTTTACTGTAGCATCTACTGTGACCCAAGAACAGGAACTTCGGCATTTGCCAAACGACTAGGAATTCGATTCCGATTGTTCCGATGGTTCGGGAATAGTTTTAAACCAAGGAATATAGTACGAGTAGGTGTATAAAAGCCCGGGTTTGTCGGTTATAAATTTTAAAACCGACTTTTTTGGGGAAATTAGGATTGTGGTAATTAAATGCATTATGGTTGTTATGACTTAGCTTATGATGGATAAATATCATGTATAGGGTGTGATAGAGGTGTCAAGGACTCGGCGGGAGAGCCAAAGTCGGGATCTCAGGTGAGTGCTTACACTATACTTGGAATTGTTTTATGATCGGATTTGATCGACGATTTTGTTTATACGATTTTAAATGAGTTTTATATCAAAGTTTGTGCCATGTCGTTGGTTTGATATTATGATCATATTAGCACCTTCATTGTTTATTACGTGCATTGTAAATGAAAATATATGTGAATAAAGGAAATGAAGAAGGAGAATATGATCAAAACAGAAAGATATTTCCATTATTGACAAACATGCACAGGTGATTTAAGAAAAATGTGCTTTTACCAGAGGGTCACTTTGGGACAGAGATATTCGGTTCACCGACTTGTCTATCAAAACCCGGGCTTTGAGATCAAGAGATCCGACCTACGCTTCGTAGCGATTCGTAGAGATCGGTACCGTAGATCCGACCTACGCCTGTGGGAGCACAGCCTGTGGAGACCGGTTTATTAAATTAGACCTACGCTCGTGAGCACAGTTTCGGAGACCGGTTTATGAGGATCATACCTACGCTCAGGGAGCACGCAGTGGGAGACCGATTTGATAGATCGACTACGCATTCTCGGAGCACACCAGAGAAGACCGGGTTTACATCGAGATAGACTGGGACTGTGGGAGCACGCGAGAGACTACACAGATTAGACCTACTACTGCAGGGGAGCACAAATCAGAGGCCGATCTTCTTGACATTGAAATTAGGATTTAATGGTTACAGTGCTAAAAGAATTGTAATAACATGTACATGTCCATGTGTTAACATCGAGGTTTTCTTGTTTTGGATTTATCCGAGTTGCATGTGCTTTTAGCATGTTATTGACAAAGATAATGCATATGAATTAACTAGCATTATTTCGAATACTATATTATTTGAAATTATAGATGTACCTTGTATAGTGATTCTCACTCAAGTGGAATGTGCGTAGGACTAGATCGAGTCCTCTCGTAGATTACCTCGAATTTCAAAAGAGAATAGGGGCTTACTTAATGTATAGAATTTTAGAACGCCCGCTATATCCGTGAAAAGTTTGTATAAGAGTACAAATATTTTGTTATTCAAGTATGCTTAATTAGTTAAATTATTATCTGATCGTCTACATTACGACGGCCGGGTGCGCTCCACCTGCACCGGTTTGATATCTCGTCCCCCGCGGATAGGGTGTTACACCACACATCCATACATGGGGCCGCCTAATACGCCTTTCTTGGTCTGAGCATATGAAGATCCAATGGTTGAAGGTCAAGGACTTTCATCTTGTAGTCATACAAAATTTGAGAGTAATTTCTCGCATTTAAGATGATGAGCACAACTTCAAATTTCAGAAGGGTAATTTCGCAGACGGAGATGATGAGCACACCTTCAACCCAGCCTAAGAAGGTAATTTCTGCAGACAAAGATGATGAGCACACCTTCACGGTTTCGCACAGAAGGTAATTTCTGCAGACAAAGATGATGAGTACACCTCCAGCCTAGCCTGAGAGAGTAATTTCTGCAGACAAAGACGATGAGTGCACTTTCAAAAAGTTGTTAGAGGATACAAAATAAAAAAATCAAAAAATAAAAAAAAAATCAAAAAAAAATCAAAATAACAAAAAAAAGAAAGAGAGAGAAATATTATATGAAGCCAGCTTATTGAGAGATGCAAGTTCCTTATCAGGAGTTGAATTTTGTCTTCTTTCAAGGTTGTAAAAATATTCAAATGTGTTCTTTAACACCCTTTTGTTAGTGGAGAAGAACTCAACTATTGCGGAGTCATGACCTCGACACAATGCATATAAGAATGATCGACCTCCAACATGTCACCGTAACATGAGTCTCTTCATAAAAGACCCTACATGACATCGAGGAAGTTGCTCCCGAGCAAGATTTATCGTCAATTCTATCAAGATGGTTATTGGCAGAGGTAGCATACCACTCTGCACCATTCATAAGATCCTCGGGGCATACGAGGAAAAGGATCTCACGTATTTGCCATGGGCAAACAAATGGAGTTGATCATCAACAAATAAAATGTCCCTAAAAGGAAGGATGAAGAGGATGGATCCATTTTCCTTCCAACCCAAAATCCTCTTAAAGGATGCACAAATTTATGTCATCTAGATGGTCACGAGGTTTGAGGTTGACAAGATCTTGCATAAACCGAGATAGAGTCCTCAAATGGCATATGAAAAGAAAGATCAAGTCGTGCCACACAGGCAAGGAACGGAGCCGATCTTCAACAACAAAATGTTCCTAAAAGGAAGGATATTATTGATCGAGGATGAATCCATTTTCCTTCCAACCCAAAATCCTCTTTAAAAGTATTTTCAAAAAAAAGGATGCATAAATTCATATCATCCGATGGCCATTGAGGCTGAGGGAGGCCCATCACACGCACTCATCTACAAGATCAAAGAGTCCTAAAAGGGCATAAGAGAGGAAGAATCAAGCTACATGCCAACCAGAGCAACGAATGTGGGTCAACCTTCACCAACAAAATGTTTCTCACAAGAATGATGTACAAGTAAATGCAAATAAATAGCTTAGTTGGGTTAATGGTATATCAACTTGAAGCGCATACAAAGGTCAATCACCCTCCGCCCCTCGGCCATAAATGAAAGTTCTGCTAACAATGGAACAAAGAAGAACCTCCAAGCGTCGCTATCCGATGGCAGCTTGACAACAATGTTCCGCAAGTTTACACAATGTGATCATAAAACGCCATATCCTATAAGGCAAATGGTAAAAATACAAATCCCAAGCGAGGAAGTGTGCATCCCAATGCAGTGAAGCACACATCTCGAAGCAGCACGTATCTCAAGGTTATCATAAAACACACATCTCGAGGTAGCTGATAGAAATACAAATCCCAAGCAAGGGAGTGTGCATCCCGATGCAGTGAAGCACACATCTCGAAGCAACACAGATCTCAAGGTGATCATAAAAAGCTCATCTCGAGGCAGCTGGTAAAAATATAAATCCCAAGCGAGGAGGTGTGCATCTCGATATAGTGAAGCACACATCTCGATGCAGCACGGATCTCAAGGTGATCATAAAACACTCATCTCGAGGCAGCTGATAGAAATACAAATCCCAAGCGAGGGAGTGTGCATCCCGATGCAGTGAAGCACACATCTCGAAGCAGCACAAATCTTGAGATATTGATGAAACACTCATTTCGAGATAGCTGATGAAAATACAAACCCCAAGTGATGAAGTGTGCATCCCGATGCAGTGACGCACACATTTCGAAGCAGCACAGATCTCTAGGTGATGATGAAATGCTTATCTCGAGACAACCGATGAAAATATAAATCCCAATGGCGCAAATCTTGAGACATGACGAAGCACACATCTCAAGATAGCCGATGAAAATATAAACCCCAAAATGGTGCAAATATTGAGGCATGGTGAAACACACATCTCAAGATAGCCGATGAAAATACAAATCTCAAAACATCACAAATCTCGAGGGGGCAATCAAGCACGCATTTCGAGGTTGCTAATAAAATATAAATCCCAAAATGACGCAAATCTTGAGGCATGGCGAAGCACACATCTCAAGATAGCCGATGAAAATATAAATCTCAAAACATCACAAATCTCGAAGGGGTAATCAAGCACGCATCTTGCGGTAGCTGATGAAATACAAATATCGAAACAACCATGGATTTTGAGACGACGATAGAGCACGAATCTCAAAATGGCTGATAAAAATATAAGATGGCACAAATCTTGAGGCATTGTGAAACACACACCCAAGATGGCTAATGAAAATATAAATCCTGAACTGACGCAACTCTTAAGGCAGCGATGGAACACACCTCTCAAGACGGTCAATGAAAATATAAATCTCAAAGCAGCCACAAATCTCAAGACGCCGATGTAGTACGCAACTTGAGGTGGTGATAAATCCTAAAGCAAAAAAATATGTATCCCCCAAAACAATTACAAATCTCAAAATGATGAAGTGTGCATCCCGAAGTAGTGAAGCACACATCTTGAAGCATTAAAAATCTTGAGGTATTGATGAAACACTCATCTTGAGACAACTGATTGAAATACAAATCTTAAAGAAGCACGTGTGCATCCCGAGGGAGAGAAGCACACATCTCAAAGCAACACAACTTCTGATGTTGCCCAAGAATACAATTCCCGAGGTGACTGAAGAATAATACAAATCTTGATGTGGCTTTCCTCTGTATATATCACTTCAAGAGCTAATCTCATATATGAAGAGTTTGGACAAAACTAGTCTAAAGGTGTTACCCGACTTTCAAATAGAAAGTCCAAAAATAATAGAAGACATCAAAGTTTATCATGAAGCTCTATAAACCTTTTAGAAGGATGGGGGCAAGCTACGACGCATATGTCATCTGAAATCAAATGAAAAAAAAAAGATATGACATAAATATTTTGACACACCCATTCGGCTTTGTCAGATAAAGAAAATGAAAACTCTTCACTTGGGTTCTCAGACGCTGATAGTATGAGATCACCAATATATATAAAATGTCAAACTTGGATTCTCAGACGCTCATATAATGAGATTACCAAGGAAATATGAAACGTCAAACTTGTATCCTCCATTGATGAGGTCAGGTGAAATATGACTCTTCTAAAAAGTGATGAAATCTTCATTTGGGTTCTCAAACATATAATGAGATCACCAGACATATGAAATGTCAAACTTGGATTCTCAAACATATGATGAGATCACCAAGGTATATGAAATGTCAAACTTGGGTTCTCAAACATATAATGAGATCACCAAAATATATGAAACGTCAAACTTGGGTTCTCAAACATATAATGAGATCACTAAGATATATGAAATGTCAAACTTGGATTCTCACACTCATATAATGAGATTACCAAGGAAATATGAAACGTCAAACTTGTATCCTCTAGCAATAAGGTCAGGAAAAATATGATGCTTCTAAAAATGATGAAATACAAATTCTTCACTTGGGTTCTCATACACTCATATGATGAGATTACCAAAGAGATATGAAATATCAAAACTTGTACCTTCCATCAATGAGGTCAAGTGAAAATATAACACTGGAAGTTTCACATATTCCAAAAATGGAATTGAGATTTCTAAAAATGATGAAATGAAAAAGTGCTCCCTTGGTTTCTCAAATTCTCATATGATGAAATAACCAAGAAACATGAAATTTCAAACTTGTATCCTCCGTTGATGAAGTCAAGGATAAACACATATTTGAAGACTCGCAGCCTAGCTTAATCCAACTACGAAGAAATTCAAATCAATCGAGACCCATAAGTACGATCCTCCATGATGTCAAGAAGAAAGTGTTGGGGGCAAAGTGGAAGTCTTCACCTCAAGATTTCAGAGGAAGATCGGAGGCAAACTATTTTATGAAATATTTGGAATATGATAAACTTTCAGTGGGGCAAATCGAGGCCTTCTTCCTGTAAAGCTTTACTCTTAAGGTTCACCCTCATATATGTGATATCTTTCATATGAAAAAGCGAACGAAGTCATGCACTATGTACACTTCGTGATATGTGTTGCACATCAATCAGGGCCCAAGAAGCAACTTAAGATTAAGTGCATAAGATATCATGGGCCAACCATAGCCGTAGATTGCATTGAATATGTTAAAGGTGCCATCTGTGTCAAATAGATGGAGATATTCTCCATCAACATCCAAATCCAAAGAAAGTTGTCTCCAAAAATAATAGAGACCGATATGATGGTTCCATGGATGTTATGAGCTTATCGTGCCTATAGGACTCTAATGAAATTCACACCATACTCTCAAGTGTTGGGAATTGGAGGAGTCCTTTCTCTCGAAATTCAAATGGTATGAAATCTCAAACGAAGATAATATTTGGCTTCACATAGATGAACTGGACTTTCTTGATGAAAAGAGGATAAAAGTACAGTAGATTCTTGAAGTCTATAAAGCAAGGATGCCACAAGTGGGATTGATTCCAGACATTTACAGAAGAAGAAATGGTTCTCGTCCTCAAGAGACCCAATCAATGAGAAATGTTTATCTATGACAGAACCTCCAGCTCCCTATACAAGGTAGATCGGTCATGCACAAATAAAAGTGCTTCATGAGGCAAATACATTGACCCCTTATGTTCCCAAAAATAAAAAGAAAAAAAAAGAATGAAAGAATGAATGAAAATAAAAAGGATGGAAAATAAAAAAAAAGGAATGAAAAAAATGATGAAAATGAAATAAGTAAAAACAAAAATAATGACCACATACCTCCCAGAAAGGCTTGGCCATAAAGATGAAAAAACCATTTGTATGTTCATACTTCTCTCCTCAAATAAATTTCGCGAGAGAAGTATGAAAGGGGCATTTGTTTACCCTAAAAAAAAATAAAAAAAAGGGGGAATATATAAAATATATTTATAAGCCTTGAAAATACAAAATGTCTCAAGGGCCAATATGAAATATTTCATATAAATATTATGATGAAATATATATATTGAAATAGATAGCCCGAGAACATATATCTCGAGGCAATCTCAAATTCCAAGATAGCCCCAGAACAAATCTCGAGGCAATCTCAAATCCCAAGATAGCCCGAGAACACATATCTCGAGGCAGTCTCAAATTCCAAGATAGCCCGAGAACACATATCTCGAGACAATCTCAAATCCCAAGATAGCTTGAGAACAAATCTCGAGGCAATCTTCAAGAAATACAAATCTCAAGGTAGCACGAACATAAATCTCGAGGCGATCCTAAATAGTAAAATAGCACAAATCCCAGGATGCCCAAGAATACAAATCTCGAGGCAATCTAAAAAAATACAAATCCTAAGATAATCTATGAGCACAGATCCCGAGGCAAATCCAAGACAATCTAAGGGAACAAATCCCAAGGGAAATCCAAGATAATCCAAGGGAACAAATCCCGAGGCAATAAAAATATAATTCTCTCAAAAAAAAAAAAATTCAATCATCAATCAAATCAAAATCAAACAAAATTTAAATCTTGATTAAATCAAGAAAGGAAATGACCAATCAAATCGAAATTAAACCAAACTTAAATCTTGATTAAATCATGAAAGGAAATCATATATCAAATCAAAATCAAATTTGAATGAATAAATAAATAAAAAATCAATCAAATCAAAATTCAAAAAATTCCAATCCAATCAAATCTTAAATTTTGATTTATCTAAATTTAAAGAATAGATCAAATCAAAGTTTGCTATGATTTATCATGTGAGGAGGTTCTATAAATAGAGAGGGACTACAAAAAAAAAAAAAAAAGAGGGAGGAGAGATCGCCTCCATGCTCTCATCGGGGTAAGAAGCCGTAGTTTGCCGTAGGACACTGCCCGCCTCTAATGGCTTTGGCGATACAGCTCGGGTCCATCCATCAACCTGTATTATAGCATAAGGAGATCAAGGCCCCCTTCTTTCCATATTTTCATCATCAGCCACAACCTTCAACAAACTTCCGGCTCCCTTGTGGAGTCCATCGCCGCAGTGATCAAGTTTGGCTCCCTTGTGGAGGCCACCGCTGCCCGCCATTGATGAAGTCCTTGGATCCCTTGTAGAGGCCATCATCACCCACTATTGATGAAGCTCTTGGCTCTCTTGTGGAGGCCATTGCCACTCACCATTGATAAAGTTCTTAGCTCCCTTGTGGAGGCCATCGTCACCCATCATTGATAAAGCTCTTGGCTCCCTTGTGGAGGCAAATGTCACTCACTATTGATGAAGCTCTTGGCTTCCTTGTGGAGGCCATCGCCACTCACTATTGATGAAGTTCTTGGCTCTATAAGGCCATCGCCACCACTCAAGATATAGCCTCTTATCATGTTTTCTTGCTTCATGAAACCGAGACATATGTGAGCATTCAAAAAAAAAAAAAAGAGAGAGATAAAAAGGATTAAAAAAAAAAGAAAGAAAAAAGGATGAAACAAAGAGAAAAGGCAACAAGAGTAAAATATAAAAAATAATAAAAAAAAAGGAGATGGTGATGACAGAGCGAGAGAGAATTAAAAAAATAATAAAATAAAATAAAAAAAAATAAAAAGATGAAATGGAGGAGAGGGCTCCCTCCTCTCCCATATTCCATCAACATCATCGTCCGACTCCCTTGTGGAGGCCGTGGTCACCAACCGCTGTCGCTAAAGAATACAGCTCACCCTGGGCGCGCGTGGTACCGGTTATTGTCCCCGCTTGTCATGAAGAAGACCCACCCCATCGCGATGGTGGTACCTATTATTCCCCGTTGTTGTCAAAGAATAGCACCACCCCATGCGTGGTAGTGCTGGTGATCATCCTCACCGCAAATGAGGAGAAAACCATGTCCAAATCCTCCCTTGCCGGCGCCAGAGAGAAAGGATTTCAAAAAGAAAAAAAAAAGTAAAAAAAAAAGAAGAGAGAGAAAAATAAAACAAAGAGAAAACCGGCGAAAGATGAAAAATAAAAATAAAAATAAAAATAAAAGAAGAAGAAAAATAAAAGAAGGGAGGAAACGGAGAAAAGATAAAAAAAAGCCGGATGAAATTGAAAAAAATAAAAATAAAATAAAATAAAAAAAAAGAAAAAGGAGATGAATCAGATAAAGGGCGTCAAAACCTTAAAAAAAAGAAAAAGAAAGAAAGAGGGAAAAAGGGAGAGCGGAGAAATTTGAGAATAAAAAGAAGAATAAAAAAAAATAGAGAAGCTTTTGAAAAGTTGCAGCCTTAAAAAAAAATAAAATAAAAAAATAATGAAAAAAAGGGAAATTGTTAGAACTCAGCTCTTCCTCTCTCTCTCTCTCTCTCTATATATATATATATATATGCAAACCTATATCCATATACTTATATATATAAATATTTATATCAAGCAGTGGACTTTGCAAACAAGAAGTTGAAGTCCTGGCTCCTCTCCACTGGCATCTTGCTACACAAACCACAAAACATTCTGGTTGAGGAGGATGATGAAATAAAAATCTTATAATGAGATACATCTCGATGCGATAATGGAAGATGCATCTTGAAGTGGGCAATGATATACAAATCTTAAAGTGCGCACATCTCGATGCAGATGAAGAAACACGCATCTCGAGGCGGATAATGAAATACAAATCTCAAACCAACATATATCTCGAGGTGGCTATGAGACGTGCATCGTGAGACGAATAATGGAGTACAAAATCTCAAAGCGACTCTCAGTTCGATGCGATACGCATCTTGAGGCAGTGTGATAAAATAAAACTTTCAAATGACACGCATCTTGATGTGATGATGGAATACACATCTCAATGTAGCCGATGAAATACAAATCCTGAAGTGGCACAGATCTTGAAGCGGCGATGAGCACATATCTGAGGCGGCTAATAAATACAAATTTCAAAGTGATACAAATCTCGGGACGATGGTGAAACACACAACTCGAGATGGCCAATATGAATCTGAATCCTAAAGCGGCGCAAATCTCAAGGCTGAATTTACTTAAGCATGCATTCAGGTGGCCATTAAACGAAATTCCTAAAGTGTATGCGACATACGTCCCAAGGCGGAAGGCGGCGTCATTTAAATAAATAAATAATATGTATACACATCTATATGATGATATTTATATGTAACGGAAATTATGATTTTCAAATAAATGAAATTATTTTTGTTCATTGCCTTTACTTGTACTTATGCCCTTAATCGGAGGTTCCCAAGACTCTGTCTGGGGTAATTAATAATAGAGGCTTGCCTCTATTAGTAATGGAAGAACTTGCAATATTAAAAATACATAAATAAATAAAATCATTTGTGATTCGATGTATCGCCTGGTGTCTCTTTCACAGACACGATGCTAGGCGCGTATTTTCGATCCCACAAATTCTGGCACGCTCGGTGGGACCCACATTCCTCCTCCCATCTTTGAGGCGAAGTACAAGTAAGAGGCTTATGAACTTTGCAAGAGGCAACTACACACAAGACCTCTTCTGCAATTGGAAGTTCGACATCCATAGAAGTCCTAAGCAGTGTCACACCTTCCACACATGGGGCGTCGGCCTAATATGCCTTTCTTGGTCTGCTATGAAGATCCAATGGTTAGGCGTCAAGGACTTTCATCTTGTAGAGGTTACCCCAGCCCACAAATTGACAGAGTAATCTAAGCACGTGAGATGATGAGCACAACTTCACCCCAAACCTCGAAGGTAATTTTGCATCGAGATGATGAGCACCTTCAACCCCATCTAAGAAGGTAATTTCGCAGACAAAGATGATGAGCACACCTTCACCAAATGAGAAGCTGTAATTCTGCAGACATAAAGATTTATATGCACACTCCCTCCCCAAACAGAGAGTAATTCGCACAAAGACGATGAGTGCACTTTCAAAAAGTTGTTAGAGGATACAAAATAAAAAAATCAAATAATCAAAAAAAAAATCAAAATAAAAAAAAAGAAAGAGAGAGAAATATTATATGAAGCCCGCTTATTGAGAGATGCAAGTTCCTTATCAGGAGTTGAATTTTGTCTTCTTTCAAGGCTGTAAAAATATTCAAATGTGTTCTTTAACACCCTTTTGTTAGTGGAGAAGAACTCAACTATTGGCGGAGCATGACCTCTCACCCAATGCATATAAGAATGATCTACCTCCATGGCAACATGAGTCTCTTCATAAAAGACCCTACATGACATCGAGGAAGTTGCTCCCGATAAGATGACGCCAAGTCAACTCTATCAGAGGATGATAGTTCTTCGTCTTTGGGGCCAACTCCTTTGCAAGCTTTATTAGGGATGCCTCTACCTCCATGGAAGAATTAGAGATTGATGGTGCCAATGATGATGCTAAAAGTGCACCTCCAACAGGGCAGAATGAAGGGTTTTTTTTAGGCATGAACGCTAACATTATTTTTATCTAGCTGCCCAAGAAATTACCAAGGATGCTCGTACTTCGATGGAGTAAGTGGAAAGTGGCGGCTCCAACGTTGATGCCGGAATTAATTACAACTTCGCCAAAACAAGACCAAGGTTTATATATATATATATATATATATATATATATATATATATATATTAGAAAGAGAGAGAGATATGAATGTTGACATTTTTTTTTTTGAAATCTAGTTGCCCGAAAAGATGTAGCACTCCATCTTCGAGACAAACTCCTTCAGAAAAAGTTATCAAGGATGTTCCCTCCCTTGTGGAAGATTTGGAAGGTGATGGCGCTACTTCAAATGTCCATATTGCATCTTCGTCAAAGCAACATAAAGGTTTTTTTTTAGTATTATTTGCATATCCTCTTCATAGGTCTGAGGAATATACCAAATACAACATTATCACTGCAAGACAGGGTGATCAACAAAATCAAGTCCCTCAATTATCATAACTACGAAAGTGTTATTGATAGTGTGAAGAAGTCATATCCAATCCTGAAGTCCTTTACCATCAACTTGGATGGTCTCGAGCGCTTTCTAGATGAAATATCTCATTGTGCATCCTTTGTTGAAGAAGCTTCGAAGGACCCTAGTGTCCAAGCCCATATACGTAATCAGCAAGCTAAAGAATGTGTGGTGGAGAAAACCTTAACACTTAAAAGCCTTAATAAAAACAATATGGATTTGACCAATGACATAAATGTGAAGAAGGAAAAGCGTCAGGGACTCATTGCAGAATGTCATGAACTTCGAGCCAAACTTCGTGAATTTTCAGACATGGTAAATCAACTTTAAACTAGAGATTGTGAAATTTCAAATATTATCAAAATTTTGTATGAAGAGATAACTACTTCAACGGTCCCTTTAGAAACTTCTGAGCTTGTACAAACAAGTGTTCAAACTGCATTGGATGAAGCCAAAACACATCTTGCTGGGGGTCGAGGAGATCATTCGGATGATCATCATGTTGTTCTTTTCATGAGATGGCTCGAAGAATTGGAGGATGCAAAGGAGTCATGTTTGCAATTTATTGGGCATTAAAGACCTCTTCTTCTTTTTTTACATATTTTTTTATTGGTTTATATAGGCTTTGGTAGCTAGTTTTAAGACATTTGTCATGAACATTAGACTTGAATATGATTTTATTTTATTTTATTTTATTTTTTTATTTATTTAAAATAAGTCTGACTGCTAAAGTCTTATGATAGGGTTGAGATTGTCAAGGAGTTGCCCAAACAATCAACTACATGGGGACATCGCAACAGACCTCCCAAAGCCCCTTACCACCCAAGGTGCCGAGCTCCTCTATACTAAAGTGCCGAGCTCCTCCCTACTAAGGTGCCGAGCTCCTCCCCATTTCGGAAAACACCCTAAATGTCGAGGTCCTCCCCGAGTACCTCATCACCCTTCGCCAGTGCAACCCCTCCTCCTGCAGCCTCTCACATGAGAGTTTCTTCCAGAATCTTCTAGAAGCCCAGTCAGTTAGTCAGTTGGGAAATCAGGGTTATGCCATTCTGAATCGGTTAGGAACCCAAACTACCGGGCCTGAATCTGGAAGCATCTAGAAGGATGCTGAGCTGGATTTGCTGAGCTGGAGTGCTGAGCTGGCACCCACGTGCCCAAATTGAGTGACTTGCTCCCCAAGCCTCACCCCTTCTCCAAGGCCTATAAATACCCCTCCTTCCCAGTTAAAGGGCAGGGAATTGAAGTGCTGGCGAAGCCTTGCTTCGCTGGAGACCTGAACTCCCTCCATCTTCTCCTCCTTCTTCTCCACCTCCATTTTCTCTCTTTAGAGCCCATCAATGGAGCTCCACCTTGTAGATCTGAAGGAGATTTAGTGGATTTTGCTTCCATGAGAGGGGCTCGTGGTTTTTTCCCCATTTTTGGGGTTTTCCACGTTAATTCTTGGGTGTTCTCTGTTTTGTGGAGTTCTTTTCCTTGATTTTCTGATTCTTCTCCTTTCCCTTTCAAATACAAATTCAAATGTCGGTCGAAATTGGAGTTTGATCCGAATTTCGCACCAACATTTTGGCGCCTTCTGTGGGGACAGGGACAAGAAGCCATGCCAGCAACTAGGAGATCAAGGCAGAATCAAACTACAGAACAAAGGATTCCAGCTCCAGCAACATCCATGGCGGAATTCCATGGAGGCTCAAAGGGAGAAGAGAATGCTCTAGAAGAAGAGAAGAGCTCCAAGATCAAAGAGATAAGAGCTCCAAGCTCAAAGAGAGAAGAGCTCTAATGAAGGTATGGCTTCTCTCTCTCCCTCTCCCTTTCATTGATATAGGGCTCAAAGGTCGAACCGAGCCCATGCCGAGTTCTAAGGCCAAGGTCGACCAACTCCATGGAGGCTCAAAAAGAGGTTATCTTCAAAAAGAGCTCAACTCCATGGAGGACCAAAAAGAGGTCATCTCAAGAAGAGCTCAACCCCATGGAGACTCAAAAAGAGATCGTCTCCAAGAGGGTTCAACTCTATGGAAACTCTAAGAGAGATCATCTCCAAGAGGGTTCAACTCTATGGGGGCTCCAAGAGAGATCATCTCCAAGAGAGTTCAACTCCATAGAGGCCCCAAGAGAGCACATCTTTAAGAGAGTTCAACTCCATGGGGGCTCCAAGAGAGATCATCTCCAAGAGAGTTCCTCTCTCAAAATTTTATTTAATGAAATGCTCCAAGAGAGCCTATTTTTACATAAACCCCTCATCTTGAGCTCTTTTATGCTGAGGTCGAGCTATCCCATGTCGAGGCCGAACTTCATCCAAGGTCTAAAAGTCATGACCGAATAGCTCTCCAAAGCTATGGTCGAAGAGCTTCCCACGTCATGGCAGAACAGCTTCGCTGAAAAGCTCTCCAGAGCTATGGCCGAAGAGCTTCCCACGTCATGGCAGAAGAGCTTCGCTGAAAAGCTCTCCAGAGTCATGGCCGAACAGCTTCGCCGAGGAGCTACTCTTCTTTCAAGGCCGAGAAGCTACTCTTCTCTTATAGTGGAGGAACTACTCTTCCATTATTCTCACTTGCTAAAGTCCTTACTTAAGGCGCGACAAAGGCCGAGGACCTCCCACGGAGAAACAAAATAAATTACCGAAAGCATTTCGGTTATTCTCTTATATGCTTAGCTCTACTCGCCAAATGACTCACGAAATTTGTTCGCTCATCACTCGGACTCGCCGCAAGCATACTTGAGGGGGGACTGATGATAGGGTTGAGATTGTCAAGGAGTCGCCCAAACAATCAACTACATGGGGACATCGCAACAGACCTCCCAAAACCCCTTACCACCCAAGGTGCCGAGCTCCTCCCTACTAAGGTGCCGAGCTCCTCTATACTAAAGTGCTGAGCTCCTCCCTACTAAGATGCCGAGCTCCTCCCCATTTTGGAAAACACCCTAAATGCCGAGGTCCTCCCCGAGTACCTCATCACCTTTTGCTAGTGCAACCCCTCCTCCTGCAGCCTCTCACATGAGAGTCTCTTCCAGAATCTTCTAGAAGCCCAGTCAGTTAGTCAGTTGGGAAATCGGATTTATGCGATTCTAATCGGTTAGACCGCTGTGCCGCCAAATTGAACTGGAAGCATCTAGAAGGATCTTTGGATTTCTTGGTGGAGTCTTGTGGCACCCACGTGCCCAAATTGAGTGACTTGCTCCCCAAGCCTCACCCCTTCTCCAAGGCCTATAAATACCCCTTCTTCCCAGTTAAAGGGCAGGGAATTGAAGTCCTGGCGAAGCCTTGCTTCGCTGGAGACCTGAACTCCCTCCATCTTCTCCTCCTTCTTCTCCACCTCCATTTTCTCTCTTTAGAGCCCATCAATGGAGCTCCACCTTGTAGATCTGAAGGAGATTTAGTGGATTTTGCTTCCATGAGAGGGACTCGTGGTTTTTTCCCCATTTTTGGGGTTTTTCACGTTAATTCTTGGGTGTTCTCTGTTTTGTGGAGTTCTTTTCCTTGATTTTCTGATTCTTTTCCTTTCCCTTTCAAATACAAATTCAAATGTCGGTCGAAATTGGAGTTTGATCAGAATTTCGCACCAACATCTTAAATCATAAATTTGCACTTGTGCATGTTGCTATGATGTATGGAACCCATTACAGGCTTGGTAAGGTTTGGAATTTATATTACTATAGTATTAAAACTACACATTAGTCTAACAATATAAACCAAAGCCAATTGTTGAAGATTGTTTAAATATAGCTTCAATGCATACATTCACAACTCTATGTCCACCAAACATCATGCCCACAAATTTATTGTACTTGTATAGCCCAATTGAAAAGTTTGAGTCACAAACTCATTAACTTTCTTATACCTCTAATAAAAACATGACCATATAGCTGCATGCCCTTTTTATTCATCTGCCCATGGGGTCATGTAATGAAATGCCAAGTATGTAATTTTTTTTCTTTTTTGTTTGTTTGTTTGTTTGTTTTTTTCTTTGGGGAACATGGGGGTCAATGTCTTTGCCTCAAGAAGTACATTTTAATTATACATGACCAGTCTACCTTTTACAAGGAGCCGAACGTTCCGTCGTAGACAAACACACGTCTCTTTTATATCATTGAATGAACTTAATACAAAAGTACATGAAAATTAAAGTGTAACGCCCCAATTTTTTTTTCCTGTAATATTGTAAAATATTAAAGAAAATGCCGGAGTTTATTATTAAATAAATGGTGTTAAATCTTAATTATCAAGAGAAGGCTTGGAGGTGACAAATCTTAAATAAATGCCGGTGTGAACAGTATGCCCATGTGAGCTATATGGTATTTGTTTTGAGGATTAATACTTTGATGTTGATATTATAAGAAAAATGACTGAATAAAGTTTGGAAATATTATATTGGTGTGTGACAATTGATTAAATCAAAATGAATGGTTTAAATGGTTAATGGGCTCAATGGTTAGTATGTTGGTTGTCACACTAGTGGGCCGGGCTCAAATTAAAGTTTGAATGTTTAAAAGGGTGTTAGAAAGGGGGTGCTGGCTGTTAACAAAATAGGGAAGGAGAGGAGCTCCGATGAAGCAGCTCACGGACGGGGAGCTGGAGGTGGCATTTCACGTGATGTTCGCTGTCAATAGAGGAGGAGGTGTCAGCGTGCATGCCTTGTAGAGGGAGCGGTTGACACGAAGCTTTGAAGTCTTGGCTAGTTTAGGAATGAGCTCTGCTCTTGAGAGGGGGGGCGTTGAGTTCTGTTTCTCGGTGAGCTTCCGGACACTCCATCTCTTGGGCTCCGGTGAGTTTGTGCACGAGCACTGGCAGTCTCCTGGTCCCTGTTTCTTCAGCAGCTTCGACAACCTATTGGATCTTATTTGTTCTCTTGTGCGCTCCGGCCAGCTCCTCTGTTCTGTCCTTTGAGTCGAGTTCCTGCAAGGTATAAGATTTGGAGGATGAGTTCAGTATTGATTTTCAGTTGTATAGATGGATGATTGAGTGTATTGTTTTCTAGAGAAATGGTTGGTATTGTTGTATGGTTGTTGATCTTGAGTTGTTGATGTGTGACTTAAAGACAGGATTCTGTCGATATTGAAGTAGTTGTTAATTTTGTCATTGTTGTTGCTTTGATCCTTGGTTGGATGTTTGTAAACTTCTGGAGCTAGAGGTCAATTGGAGGGACTGTTTTGTTTTCAGAATGGTGTTATGCCTTTATGTGTTTGTACAAATGTCTTATAGAGCTCCAAGGAGTTTAACGTATATGAAAGCATGAGATCTGTAAGAAGGGCTTGATGTTGATTGCTTGTACAAACATATAGGAGGGAATTCAAGGGGAGGTGCTGCCCATTTGAAAACTATATCATGCAGGCCACATGTTTGTAGAAATGCCATGAAGAACTTGCAGGCATTAAGTTTAGTTTTCTGTATGTTAAGGTGGCTAGTGATAATTCAGCCTTGCTATTGTTCAAGATGTTTTTAAGATTGTATGTTAAGCACTTGAAGTGTGTATCTATGGGCACATTTTCGGAGTGGAAGTTATAACTTTAACTAGTTTGAAGAATGCCTCGAAGTAGTGGTATTTGAGGACAGACCTGCAGATGGCTGTCCCATTCGTGGGGCAGCTGCGTCCTGTAGACTACTCCGGTTGGAGTGTGTTACATATCAATGGAAAGGGCTTGAAGTCTACTTTCCAACAAGCCCTAGATGAGAGAAATCCGATTTACGGGTTAGAAGTTATGACCAATTCTTCCCAACTGCGCAAATGGTCAGATTTCTGCATTTCTTTGTAATTGGATATCGATAGTGTGTTACATTCCTCAGTGGCATGATATACACTAGCAGCCAAGTATGTATGTTAGATATTAGAGCTGATAGGTCTTGATGCTAGTTAGAATGTTATAATAATGGCTTAGCACTTGGTTGGGCCTTAATACCAAGTATTGGTTGAAGTAAGTCATGTAAAAGAAGTTAGTCTCTCTTGATTAATGTTTGCTCTTTGTTTGTATGATTTGAAATCGAATTTAGTGTAATAGCAATCAAGGTGATGTTAAGGGCTTTAAGTCACTTTGATATGGACTCAAGTGGAATGGGCCCAAGAATGTTTGGTAGAAAAAGATTATTAGGAGATAATGGGATAAACTTGTTGTTCTTAGATGGGCCTTAATCTTTGGTTAATTGTTGGGGAGTTTGAATTTAAGTATCTTGATATTTTTAACTTCTAAACTAGCTTAAGTACATGTTCAGTGTAACTAGTCCTTATTGGGATTGAATGATATGGTTTAGTATTGGGCCTTTAGCTAATGTGAATTGAGCCCATGAGATAGTAGAAGGAGAATGTTGTTATGATTTCATGAATTGTGAATTTGTATTTATTTAGTTATGAATATATTTCTAGGAAAAGGGAAGGGCAAGTCGGGAACTCCAGGAGGTCCGAGTCAGACTTACTTAGGACTTCAGGTGAGTGGACCTACTGTATATTCTCGTGTTTGATCGGGACTTATCGTGTTTTCAGTTTATACTCATCGGCTATGATTTATTCTCGGGTTTGTGAATGATTTTGATTATTTTCAGCTATTGTAGAATTGATGTTTTCTGCATATGATTAGCTGTAGATCATTGAGATAGATACAAGATATGAGCATCGATTTGTGCACTCTGTCAGTTGAGCCTTGCTATGCAGATGCAGCTCCGTTGAGCTGAGATCAGAGTGATACCGAGTAGGGGAAAGGTTTTACTTTGTTTTCAAATGAATTTCTAGCATTAAAACCTTGTTTTTAAAATGTATTTATTTTAAAACCCTTTCCCGACTCTTTGGAGTGCTCGGTACCACGAGTGAAGACCCAGATTGAGGGAAACCTCACGGCTTCACATACAACCCAGATTGGGGGATACCTCACGGCTATTTATCTGAAATCTTAGTAAGTGAGCCTACAGAGTGGCATACTTATCGTCGGACGCTCACAAATCTAGACATCTCATGAGGCATAGACAGGCATATTTTTGACTGTTGACTATCCGGATTTTCTCGGACATTGCATTAGCTGATCTTCCTGATTGGGAGGATAATGCATAGATTTACATGCTTTACTGTCTTTCGACATGTATATGAGTACAGTTTATTTTCCATATACATGGTTATATATTTGCCGATGCACAGGTCTTATTTGACCTGACAGTAGGGGTCACATTTCACTGAGCTCTGTAGCTCAGCCTCCTTTTTCTCACCCACCTTGTGCAGGTAGCAGACAGAAGTCCGGGTAGAGGCTAGACCTGGTGAGCTGTGATGACGTAGTTGGCTCTGGCATCCCATAGCTGTTTATTTTGTTGCGCTCTTATGTCTTTCACTTTTGGAGACTAGACCCAGATGTATAGTCTGTGGTGTACTGTAGTAGTTATGATTCTTCCTTTTTGGGATGAGTACCAGACTTATTATGTTTTATTTCTATCGTCTTCGGTTTATTCCGCAGATTTTTATTTCAGTTTTGACAGCCTTGGGCTCAGGGTTCTCACCTGGGCTGGCTGGTGTGACACGTGTCCCTATTGGGATTAGGGTGTTACATAAAGTTTCACCTTGGGAAGTACATTTGATTGTACATGACTAGTCAACTCCTATAAGGGACTAGACGTTCCGTCATAGGGAAACGACCATTAATGGGTGACATGGTCTTTCTCCGTTGGTATCAATGAGTTGGTATGTGCCTCCTTCGTAGACAATCTCCACGACGTAGGGACCTTCTCAATTTGCTTTAAACTTGCCCCCCACTCGTTTATTGGTGATGATAGGTCTATTGAGGATGAGAACAATCTCTCCTTTGGTAAAAGTCCTAAATCGAGCCAACTTGTTGTAGGCCTGAGACATCTTGGCTTTGTAGATTTCAAGATTTTGTTGTGCTCCTATCCTTTTCTTGTCAAGGAAATCTAGCTCATCTAGGCGAAGCCTAATAGTATCTTCATTTGATATTTTATTTTACACTACCATTCTCAATGAGGGTATTTGGATTTCGAGGGATAAGACCGCTTCAATCCCAAATACCAAAGAGTATGGTATACATTGTGTTGGAGTCGTATAGGTGGTGCGATAAGCCCATAACATCTCAAGGGGTCTATCATGCCAGTCCTTTTTATTTCTGGACACAGTTTTCTTTAATAGCTTTGAGAGGGTCTTGTTGAATGCTTCTGCCAACCCATTTGCTCTAGCATTTAGATAGAGGTATATCTCTAGTCTATTTTGTGATGCTGCGTAAATCTCCCAATTTTGAAGCTTCTGAAAGCGGGACCATTATCTGAGATAATTCTCCTTGGAGTCCCAAATCTATATAAGATGTTATCCCTGAAAAACTTTATAATATTTTCAGTCTTCACTTCTCTCAGTGGGATAGCTTCTGCCCACCTGGAGAAGTAGTTTGTTGTAGCCAACATGAATCGATGTCCCAAAGATGATGGAGGTTCAATGGGACCGACTATATCTGTTCCCCATATCTCAAAGGGCCATGAAGAGACTGTGGGATGTAGAGGATTTGGGTGTTGGTGAATAAAATCTTCATATATTTTGCATAGATGGCATCTTCTGGCATAATCGATGCAATCTCTAACCATGGTTGGCCAATAATATCCCAGGCACTTGATCTTAAGTCGCATCTTACGTCCGGATTGGTATGCACCACATATCCCGGAATGTACATCATGTATGACTTCTTTTGCTTCACCATATGAAAGGCATCGCAGGAGTAGTTGATCATATGACCTGCGGTACAATGTATCATTTATGAGGGTTAATCTTAGGGCTCTTCGCTTTATCTGAAGGCCTTCTGATTTGTCCTCTTGGAGTTTATCATATTTTAAATATTCCATGAATGGTTGCCTCTAATCTTCCTCTGGCATTTCGAGGGTGAAGACTTCCACTTTGCCCCAACACTTTCCTCTTCGACATCATCAAGGATCATACTTATCGATCTTCTATTTCTTATAGTGATATAGATTTATTCATAGTTTAAATTCGCCAGCTCATTCGCTACTCTTGCCAAAGAATCGGCTTCTCTGTTTTCTGATCTTAAAACCCTCCTCAACTGTACTTGGGGGATTTTCCTCATCATATCTTTGACCTTCTTATAATATTTAAGAAGTTCAGGCTTTTATATTTTGTAGTCTCCTTCGACTTGCTTGATAATGAGTTGTGAGTCTCCAAATATGTGGATATGTTGGATTTCCATTTTGATTGTCAATTCCAAACCAGTTATGAGAGCTTCATATTCTGCCTCGTTGTTTGTGCATGGCTCTGTAAGGGAGAGTGCATATCTAAGAATTCCCCCTTTCGATGTGACAAACACGAGTCCTATCCCAGCTTTGATTTGTGGAATTATAGACCTGAGTACCGGCTTTATAGATAACACTCCATCAAAGTATAGTCACCATTCTACTTCTTTCACTGCAAGTGTCTCTTCATCAAGGAGATCATAATTAAGTGGTGAATCATTAGGGAGAGGATGCGATGCTAGGAAGTTTGCTAACGCTTGCCCTTTAATAGCTTTCTGTGGAGTATATGTTATATCAAATTCCATTAGAATCAGTGCCCACTTTGCAAGTCTTTCCATAAGCAATGGCCTTGTCATGAGATATTTGAGTGGATCATTTTTTGATATAAGGATGACTTTATGCGCCGACAAGTAGTGTCTTAGCTTCTTGACTACAAACACTAGGGCTAGATAATGTTTTTCAATTGGTGTATATTTACTCTCAGCTCCTATCAACATCCTGTTGAGATAATACAATACATTTTCTTTGCTTTCTTCATTGTTCTAGGCCAACATGGCTCCTAATGACCCTTCCAATGTAACAATATATAGAGTCAGCGGCTTTCCATGGATCAGGGCCGCCAATACTGGTGGATTCAACAAGTATTGTTTGATAGCTTCAAAAGCCTTTGGACATTCTTCATCCCATTTGAAAGGCATATTTTTTTTGACCAACTTGGAGAAAGGCTTGCATCTTCCAGACAAATTGGAGATGAATCTTCTTATATATGCCAAACGCCCTTGAAATGACCACAGTTGCTTCAATGTCTGTGGAGGTGGCATTTCTAGGATCGCCTTTATCTTGGAGGGGTCTATCTCTATTCCCCGATGCCTTACAATGAAGCCCAAAAACCTCCCAGATAGGACTCCAAAAGCGCACTTCATGGGATTTATTTTCAAATTCTATTCTCTGAGGCGTGTAAAAACCATCCTAAGATCATCAAGATGCTTATCTTTGGAAAAAAAATTTACCACAAGATCGTCCACATAGCATTCGACGACTTTGTGAATTAGATCATCAAATATTCTGGTCATAGCCCTTTGATATGTTGCCCCTGTATTTTTCAGACCAAACGACATTACTTTGTGACAGTATATGCCCATAGGTGTCCGGAAGGCAGTATGTTTTTCATCATCTGGGTGTATTTTGATTTAGTTATATCCCGAATAACCATCCATAAAGGAGAACATCTCCTATCATGAGGTGTTGTCGATTATAATCTCCATAACAGGTAAGGGGAAATCATCTTTGGGACATGCTTTGTTCAAGTCTCTAAAATCTACGCATATCCGTATTTGCACATTCTTCTTCTTCACAGGCACTATTCTGGCTACCCAATCAAGGTAGTTTTCCTTCCTTATGAAATTTGCTTGAATCAGCTTCTTTGTTTCTTCGATTACTCTTTCTTCTAAATCAAATTTCATCTTTCTTAGCGACTGTTTGACTGGAGTAACATTGGGGTCAATGGCTAATCTGTGAATAGCTACCTCATTATCCAACCCTGGTATTTCATTGTAGTTCCAGGCAAAATAGTCGATGTGTTTTTTAGAAAGGGTCGTGAAGGATGCCTTTTCTTCTTCTGACAATTATGTACTTAGAAAGGTTGGCCTTGGGTCTTCATTACTTCCCAAGTTGATTTCAACTAACTCATCAATTGTTGCTTGCCCCCCGTCCTCTAGTTCAGGTGGTGCATTTTTCATTTTGACATCTTCCTCTTCCTTCGACGCTGTCATGTAACATGAGTGCCTGGAAGGTTCGGAATAACCTATTACTCTCTTATCCATATGTAGAGGATTCCATAACTGATGAAAGCTTTGATATAACCTCCTTGACCATTTTATTTTGCCCTCAAACCTCTCGACTACTGTCTTGAGCTTATCGGGGTAATAGCTGGGGAAGTTTATGAGTTGAATTTCATCATCCTCTAATTCTTCAATATTTATGATACCATTATTTGAAATTTTATTGCTTTTGGCTTTATAGAAAATGATGCCTCTCTCCTTTTCATGTTGAGATGGGACATAGAATGTATTCAAATGCTCAACGGTGTTAACATTCAAATCATCTAGAGATTTGTAGAGCCTATCAGGAATCCTTGTGACGTGCAATGTGCTTTCTTTTGTAGACCCTTTAGTTTGATCCTTACATTGGTGTATATCTGTATCGCTTTCATCTTTTGAAGACTCAGTGTCACTACCAAAGTGAGGCAACGCTGATTCCTTCTTTTGGGACACAGGAGCAGACTTAGGTGTCTTCACCAAAGACTCTTCTTTTGGACTTGGCGACTTGCCCCCTTTGGATGACTTACCCCCTTTGGATGCACTAAGGTATTACCTCGCATCTTCATAATATATTTCATGGATGTCGCAGGGTTGGATTTCTTTATCAATTCTGAACTTTTCCCCATCCACTATATACTTCACACACTGATGAAGCGTTGAAGGAACCATTTGGTTTTCATGGATCCATGGTCTTCCCAAGAGTGCTTTATACGAGGCATTAGTATCGATTACATGGAACTTCACATCAGATGTCATCTTTCCAAGTTTAATTGGGAGAGTGATGAACCCCAATGCCTTTTGGCTATGCTGATTAAAACCTTGAATGACGATCTTCTCCCAAGATAAGTGGCATATTTCGAGAGTCAACGCCCAGAGAGTGTTGAGAGTCATTAGGTTCACAGAGGACCCTGGGTTAATCAAAACTTGGTTGATGTTTATCTCATCACAAGAACTTATCACATATAACGGTCTATTGTGATATATAGTTCCAAGTAGCAAATCTTTATCTGTGACGGATATTGAAGGTGTATGAAATTCATACAGAGCTTCTTTCATGTTGACTTCAACAAAGTAGGCCTGATACTACTTAGGGTTTTGTAAGGCATGTATTAGGGATTCCCTTACTTCAGTTGACATCATCAATGTGTCATACATACTAAGGAGTGTTGGGACTTTCTTCAAGTGTGCCAAAATATTATGATTTGGCTTCTTTGATGGTTTCTTTGGTGAGATGTTTTCTTCTTCAATAATCTCCCCTTTGTTTTTTTCATTAGAGCTGGAAACCTGCCTTGGCTGAAGTATTTTCCCAGCTTTGAGTTACAGTTGATGTACATGATATGATACCTCATCTTCTTCATTTGGGAAGTTCAACTCATCCTCAGAATCTTCTTGAGAGGTTATGGCGCGGCATTCACCTTTTTCCTCAAAATAGTCATATGTTAGTGTCAAATTCCCAATGGAAACTTGTCTTTGTAACCATCTTTGGAAATTTTGGCATTCCTCTATGGTGTGCCCCACAAGTTGGTGATATGGACAATAATTTGGGTGATTGTTGAGATGTATCAAGCATGGCCTTTCGGGCTTAAGTAATTCAAGCCCTTTTTCCATAGCTTGGATGAAAAGCTCCTTTCTTTTATGTTTCTTGATGTTGATGTCTTGAGAGATTGACTTTCCTTTAGCATTCATTGCTTCTACAGGGGGTGAAGACTCCACGAACTCTGAATCAAAATTTTCACCTGATGATTCTGGAGGGTATGTCCCAGACTCATCCCACTCAGCATCTTCAATATGTCGTTGCAGTAGCATGTTAGCTGACTGCTCTTTCACACTTTGAGTGAAAGTAGGGATTTCTTCAGCAGGCATAGCCTTCCTTAAGACCTTATATTTTGGGGTCTTTGGGGTATAATTAAGTTTCTTTATTTTTTCTAGATGATGTTGCTCCAAAAGCATGGCGTTCACCTTCTTCACCCTTTCTCTGAATGCCATCTTCTTTTTCTGCTTCTTGCTGATATAGGGTCGATGGTAATCGTACGACTCTTCTGGCTTAGAGAAGCTATCTTCATCATTATCATCTGGGTTATACAAAGGATACTCTCCTCCAGAAATAATTGTGCAAGTTTCCACCTGCACACTTTCATTATCCTCTTCAACTAATTCCCCAACTTATTCTTCAACCTCCTCGGGAATATAGTCTTTAAGAGTGATTAAGACTCTTTCCTTCTGCTGATATTCATCAAGAGATTCGATATACTCTTCGATGATGGATTTCCTACACGTGCTTCTGCTTCTTCTTTTTGTTCTTCTTCTTAATTTGTTTTATTGGGAGCCCTTTAGTCTTAGGAACATCTCCACGTGATCCCTGGGAGCTCAGCCAGCTTCTTTAACATCTTCTTTGACTTTTTGGATATAAATATTTCCTATAATTCTTCTGGAATAGCATAAGGTTTATCATTATTTGCTGATGGGAGTAATACTTTATTGCCCACTACTACGATTTCCCCTTGGGATGATCCTTCATAGTCCAGGGTAGTCACATAGAGAATATGCTCAGCTGGTTGTTCTGACAAAACATTTTTCGAGAGTGTAATCTTACCATCTTGATATTGTCGCTCAACCTAATCTTTGAAAACATAGCAGTCTTCAATTGTATAGCCCAACACCCTATGATATTGATAGTATCTGGGATGATCCTTCTTGTTTTGCTCTTCTGGTCTCTTGCATTCAGGGAGTTGCAGACCTTCTTTCCCAGTATCTTTAAACATTTTACGTACTTTTTCTCTTCGAAAAGGGTATTTTTTGTTCATTCTTTCTTTCATAGAAGGAAGGGGTATTGATTCATTACCAGCAGCACCTAAGCTGGGTGGCTTGACTTGTTCCAACTTATGAGACTCCACAACGCCTTTTCCTTTATCAATGTTGAAGGCTGTAATAGTGTATTTGACGCCTTCTATCCTTTTGGGATTTTCTCTATCATTTCTCGAGGTTTGAAAACTGGATAACACCTTTGCTTTATTCCTTTCCAATTTCTTAGCTTGAGAAATCAATTCTTGGAATGTGGTGATGCCGGATGTACTTAGAAAGGGTGCCATCCAACTATCGATGTTCCCGAGCAATAGACCTACTGCCTGTGTCTGATCAAGGGGTTGTTCACATTTGATGCTTAGGTTTCTCCATCTCATTATGTAATCTACCACTTTTTTATCTTTATTTTGCAGAGTGGCCGCGAGATCAACGATCATGATTTTGTCACTTACTCCCTCGAACCGTACTCGAAATGCATCTTTCAAGTACTGCCAGGTTTGAATTGATTCGGGTTGCAAGCTCACATACTACTCAAATGCTACTCTTGTGAGGCTTGCAGAAAATTATCTGATGAGAAGTGAAGGTTTTGCACTTGTATCTCCATAGGCTGTCACAAAATGAGCCAAGTGTTGATTAGCATTGTCAATCCCATTAAACTGCTTGAACTTAGGTACATTATATCCCTTAGGGTATGGTACCAAATCATGATGGCTGGGATAAGGTTTATCTCCATCGACTATAATCTCGCTTCCTTCGGCTTGTTTCAATTCAGAAGGCAACCATCCGTTGTATCTCTTCCCGAGTCATTGCAGCTGACTATTCCGGAACAAGAGTGGATGAGGTTCCTCCTTGCTCTACTGGCCTAAGTGTTTCTCTTGGCTGAGGGGTTGGACTCCTTGATCTCTGTACTCGTTCAGGTCGTTTTTCCATTAAGGTTGCCATTTGTTTCTGCATTTTTAGTATTGACTACATCATCACCATCATGTTTTCATTGGGTCTTCTATATTCTACATCTCGACTTTCTATTTGATGGACTCTCCTTATAATATCATCTTCATTTAGACCTTAATTAGGTTCATTCTCATTACCTTCATTTGGAGGATTTACTTCCTTGTACTTCGATATGTGAAGTGGTGGAAGGTTAATCCCTATCCCCTGCCCCTAATATGGCATGTGGCTTGAACCTTCTTCTCCAATCCCACTTTGAGAATCTAACGCTCTTCTACGAGCCCTTGTGAATGACCCTAGATGGTCTTGTTCAGATACTGGATCTCCTCGAGCTTCAGTAACTATTCGAATAGTGTGTACTTCTACATCCACATCAGACACATCTTCATCCTTCATTTCCCTCCTCCAATGAAATTTTGAGCGGGAGGTTTAATTTTAGCTTGATTTTGTGTAGAAACTATTCTCTCAAATACAGTCTTGCCTTTGATACTAAATGCTTCTTCTTCTGACAGAACTCTTTTGGCATTATCTTCTCTGACTGCACCTTCTTTGACGCCGTTTAGGTCTTATAGAGGTTTTTTTTAAAGAGTCCTTGTGATGGGACTTCAGAGGTCTACCACCTTTGTCTTCACTTGCTGAGGGCGCAACTCTATAATGGTTGAATTCTTCTTCACCAACATGAGTGGTTCAAATGAGTTGTTGAAGGAACCCATTTGGTTACTTTTGTATCCTTGGAATGACACAAAATCTAGCTTCTACTTTGGAACATTCATCTTCTTGGGTGCAAGCCTTGAGAACACACTCTTCTTCTTAGGCGTATCCTATCAGATTGAAATATCCCACTTTCTCATCCCTTCACAGTAACAATAAAAGTGGGCTCATCGTCTTTATCATTTTGAGAAACTATCCTTTGAGGGCGGGATAGCCTCTTGAAAGTAGATATCCTTGGTGGTTCCTCAGTAGTAGTGTCTTCACTGGATGGAAGACATGGACCGTCAAGTTCTTCTCCGAGGATGAAGGTCTCCTCACAAATTGTACAGACTCAGAGATCGTGCCAAACCTCAGTTCGGCTCTAGCAGCTCCAGTGTT
The DNA here is from genome assembly GCA_026586065.1 of Dioscorea zingiberensis. Lineage (NCBI taxonomy): Eukaryota > Viridiplantae > Streptophyta > Magnoliopsida > Dioscoreales > Dioscoreaceae > Dioscorea > Dioscorea zingiberensis. Next base: position 24,915,316 of record CM048821.1, read on the forward strand.
GAGGTTACAATTGGGTAGTTGAACTTCAGCTCCTTCCCTGATGTAAAATGGAGATCGTGCCATCTTATCTGCAATAAGTAAATCAACAATATTAGTTTTCTTGTATTAGGTATAGAAACAATGCCTCTACTTGTACTTTTACCTCAAAGATGGGAGGTGGAATGTTTCCCTACCGGACGTTCCAGAATTTGTGGGATCGAAAATACCTACTTGGCATCATGTCTGTGAAGAGACATCGAGCGATACATCGAATCACAAATGAGTATATTATTTATTTATTTTAGTTATTGTGGGTACTTCCATTCCTAATAGAGGCAAGCCTCTAATATTAATTACCCCAGGCATAGTCATCGGAACCTCCGATTAAGGGCATAAGTGCGAGTAGAGGCAATGATAAATAATTTATTTATTATTAAACATAATTTTCATTACATAGACATATCATCATATGGATGTATATACATATTATTTATTTATTTATTTATTTATTTAAATGACGTTGCCTTCCGCCTTGGGAAATATGCTTCGCCACTTTGGGATTTGTGCTACTTTGGATGCCTCAAGATGCCTACTTTGCCGCACTGAGATCTACACCGCTTCAAAATTTATGTTTTCATTGACTGTCTTGAGATGAGCGTTTCATCGTCACCTCGAAACTTTGTCATTTCGAGATTTATACTTAATCGGCGCCTTGAAATGAGTGTTTCATCGCCAGCTCGAGATTTGTATTAATTTAGGATTTGTATTTTTATCGACTACCTCGAGATAAGTGCGCTATCACCACCTCAAAATCGGTGCCATTTTGTGATTTGAATTTTATCAACCACCTCAAAATGTGTATTCCATTCAAAGATTAGTAATTTTATCGACTACATCAAAGTGCGCCTTTCATCGTCGTTTAGGGAGACGTGTCATTTTGAGATTTGTATTTTGGGTCATCTCGATATGCGTCTCTCGTCCTCGCCTCGGGATGCGTACATATATATACACATATGTATTCAAATTGCTCTTTTTAAATGCATTTTAGCCATAGAGTTCCCATTTCATTAATAATGATTTTTCATAATTTAATATAATTAAATCAGCCCTCTTTATAAAGTGGGGCCCAACTCTCTCTATTTTGCATAGCTTTTTTATTATCTTCTTATCACCAGACTTTTCTTTTCAAATGGACCCAGCTCTCTTTTTGCAATGGCCCCCTTGTTTTATTTTATCACCAGCCTTTCTCTTTTCAAATGCGTTTTTTATTATCAATAACCTCATATGTATTCAAGAAAAGTACATATGTTTGGTGTGTGCTAAGATCATAAGTTACATTCCAAGCATCACTAAAATAATTTGACCAATAAATTCGAATGAACAACACTCACAATCCTCCTTATAAAATGCAAGGAATTGTGGCCCTGAATTAGATTATTATTTTTTATCAATGCATAATCACATTCAAGAGAAGTTGTAACCCTGTCAAATTTGATGGTAAATTATATTTGGAGGATGATTTGTTCATCAAAATAGCCTAGCAAACTAATCACACAATCCCAATGGTTAAGCTTTCTCTTTGAGGCATCCCGTCAAACAAGTCATGCTCATTGATTTCTAATGACATTCTTATATCAATTAATATGAGCATCACTTTTATTCATGAAATACTCAAACACGCACAATACATCATGCTTAAGAGTAACAAGCTCACCTCCTTTTTATTTTCCTTCTTTTATTTTGCAACAGCAACACTTCCTTATTCAAACAGCAATAATATCTTCTCTTTCATAATAGCAGTAGCAGTTCCTTTTTGTTGTTTGCATGCAATAGCCCCTTTTTTATCTCCTCCTTCTTCTCTTTTCTCTTGCTGCGGCAACGATCAGCGACTCAGCGATGAAGATGGTGGCACCGATGAAAGGAGGTGGTCGGGCGGGCTAGTTTGGTGATAGCATCGCCACACACCAGGATGGTACCCATCCTTGGCAGTGGCGGCAATCGGAGGTTGCAGGGGCAAAGACAGTGACACCGATGAAAGGAGGCAAGGGCGTTGGGTTACATGATGTGGTTATGTAAAGGGAAAAAAGGAGAATACCTTAGACTTTTCCTCTCTTCTTCCTTTCTATCAATCTCTCTCCCTTTTTCTTTTATTTTCGTTTCTTTTATATTCTCTTTTGAAATTAAATCCTACCCCCCATCATAACTCTACGCGGTGGTATAGTTATAATCCTGCAACCGTAGCGACGATGAGTTCAAAATTTTAAATTTTGATTTGATCTCATCTAATCTTATTTATTTGATTCATTTAATGTATTTGATTAATTTGATTGATTGATTGATTTATTTATTTTATTATTATTATTTTGCCTTGGGATTCATATTTTTTAATTGACTTGGGATTGGTATTTTCCAAGATTGCCTCAAGAACTGTTCTCGGGCTATTTTGAGATTTGAAATCGCCTTGGGATCTGTGTTTTTGGGCTATTTTGGGATTTGAGATTGGCTCAAGATTTATATTCTCGGGCCATCCTGAGATTTATACCTTTGGCTTGCCTTATCATGGGCTACCTCGGGATATTACTAGATATGCTTGTTTATTTATTTATCATATAAAATCCTAATTTAATTAAGATTAGGATACTAAATTTATTACAATTATAATTTTAAATTGTATTAAAATTGGAAATATATTATTTTTCTTATATATACAGCTATGTTGATGGTGTAGTGGAGGAAAATCTGCCTTTACCATTTTACGAGATTCTGGTCTTTCGGAATTTGGTTTGTGGATTTCTATTTCTTAATGACAGCATTGCAAGTTGAGGATCCACTTTTTGGAAGCAACAAAGTATCTAAAACTTCTTCAAAGTAACTCCTCACAGTCATTGGAAACACACATACTATCTTTTGAACTAAATATGAGATAACATAAGACTTTGCTTGCTTTCCAGGTAGTTTATGCGCAGAATTGGGACGTTTTATGTCAATTGTTATTTTATGTGCCATAAACATCCTTAAGGGAGAAATAATTGAGACACAAGACATTTCTTTATGATTAGGGGGTTGTTGAAAGGTTGGTTTAGAAGGCCTTTTCTATGTTGTTTAGTTCCCAAATCACTCTCCCTCTCTACGGTCCATTATATATAGCTACTTTTTGCTAAATAGGGCTAGCTTTTGCCCATATTAGACCTCATTTAGCCTCTTTGTACTTTTTATTTTAAGATAAAAAAAGGGTGATAGTTTGTACTTTTTATTTTAAGATATGACACTTTGTACTTTTTATTTTAAGATAAAAAATTCGCTTAGTTTGTACTTTTTATTTTAACATGGTCAAATACCCAATTTAGTCCCTCTATTATAATGAATCGACCCTTTTGGTCCCTCTAATATAATTTGATACTTTTTGGTTCATATATTTTCCCGATTGTGAAAATTAAGTCCCTCCCTCTGACGGACGTCTTCATTTTTGTCAAAGGCGTTGATGTGGCATTATTATATATTAAAATATTATTATAAAATTTCAATTCTGTACCCTACTCTCTCTCTCCTCCTTCCTCTCCATCCCACATTTCTCCTTCAGTGTCATCTCCTTCCTCCGACAACCCCTTCTTATTCAACTCCCTCCTCCTCTCTCTCGTCACTTACCGCTGCTTCTCAGCCTCCCTCTTCCTCTACTGCCACCTCCAGAGCCTCCCCTCTCGTCTCCCCTCTTCCTCTACGTGACTAGGAACAACCCTAGAAAACCTGCAATATTTTCCGACATGCAAGAACCAATTGGAAAAGGCTGCTTGTTCGAACTGGAATATGCAGATGATGATGATGATGATGATGATGATGATGATGATGCAACAACAACCTCCATCAATGAAGTCCATCATCTCATCTCCTCCTCCCTTTAAGTTCATTTCCTCCTCCAAACCCCTAAACTTATCCTCCCATGTCTCCAAGCGACCAACTCATCAATAGCATTTCCCACTCAAATCCTCATCATCTTTATCACCTCCCATTCCTGCCACCTTCATCAGTAAACCCACCCCGGTCTCCGAAGAAGCCCACCTTATCTTCCTCCTCCGCCAGCGCAAAACCGACGAAGCCTATTCGACCTACCTCCAATGCTCTCGCCTCCCCGGCCCTACGCCTCTCAGCTGCCTCCTCGCCCAGCTCTCTTACCAGGGCTACTCCTCCTCCCTTTCCCGCGCCCGTACCCTCCTCCGCCGCCTCCACGATGAGCGCCAGCTCCACCGCCTCGATATTAAGTTAGGAAGGGAGTTTTTAAAACCCTGTTTTCATTTACAAATGTTTTTCAAAACATAGTTTTCAAATAAAAAACCCTTCCCGACCCATAGGGTCTCCTACATGTTGTAAAGACCGAAATGGAGGATATTGTAAGGCTTTACAATATATGTGCCAATCAGAAATAGGAGAAATGGAGGATACCGTAAGGCTATGGCGATGATGATTCCGCCTAGAGATATCTGGGTCATTCATGAGTATTGAAGTAGGGTATGTGCTAGAACGATATGAGGCCTATACATTCTATATTTATGATATGCCCTTGTGTATGTTTGTGATTTAATAATTTGTTTTCGGGTTTTTCGATGAGCTTGGCATGCTAAATATGATTTAATATAATACACAGACACGCAAGATTTGGGTTTTCTTATACTCGTATTATTATGATGATAACATAGATTTTTGGTATGATATAGGTATGTATATTATCTGGTAGTAGGGTTTGACTCACTAGGCTCGAGTAGCTCATATTCCTCTGTTTATATTTTGTCTCTGCAGGCCTTAGACAGGGATCTGGTTAGTTGCTTGTGTTTGCGAACGAGAGTCGAATACCAGTAGTGGCTCTGACTTACTTTTAGTTGTTTAAGTTTGAATTAAATAATGTACCTGTATTTGTGAGACTGTACTCACTAGATATTGATGTTATTTCCTTTGGACTAATGTATGATGTTGCTTTAAAATCCTGGGGCGCTTGGTTTATTTTCCGTTTTCTGTTTTCTAAAAAGGAGGAAAACACATAAAAGGAAAAGGATTTTCCATTCCGTTTTTAGAAACTGGAAAATAGAAAATTGTTTGGTTTGCTTTATTGGAAAATGTTTTTTAGAAACAGAAAATGAAAACTGTTTGCAGAAACAAAAACATGAAACATGACAAATATGATATTTTTATAAAGTTCAAAATATAAAAAATAACAAACATGATATTTTTTATATATTTTTATAATAACAAAAGTTCAATAAACTATATTTTAAGAAATAAAAAAAAGACAAACATGATATTTTTATAAAGTTCAAAATATAAAAAATAACAAACATGATATTTTTATAATAACAAAAGTTCAAGAAAATATATTGTAAGAAAGGGCTTTTTGCATGTGTATCCCTTAATAATTTTGAAAATGTGTATTTCCCCCTGAATAAAACATAATTGCATACATAGCCTTGAATAATATGTATAATTACGTATACACCCCTGGAGTTAAAATCAGATGAAAAACTGTCAGTTAACAAATGGTAGATATGCAATATGACCATTATATCCTTTGCATATATACCCTTAAAAAATTTGTTTGACTGTAGATTTAAAAATACCCATTTAAAAATCTGGATTTTAAAATAGTTAAAATATATAAAGAGGAAATTTTTGGACATTTTCTAACCCTTAACCTAAGTTGTAACTATGGTTAAGATTATCTAGTTAATTTCTGTCAACGGATCTTAGCAGCAGGGGCATATCAGCAATTCAACCTGTATTTTAGGGGTATACAAGCAGTTATGATTTTTTCGGGGATAAATATGCAATTATGAAATTTTTGAGGGATATATAACCAATTTCCCCTTTAAGAAATCAAAAAATGACAAACATTATATTTTTATAAAGTTCAAAATATAAAAAATTAACAAACATGATATTTTATATATTTTTATAATCACAAAAGTTCAAGAAAATATCTTTTAAGAAATAAAAAAAATGAAAAACATGATATTTTATATATTTTTATAATTACTTTTGGAGTTTGGTTTATTTACAGTTAAGCCATTGTTTTCCAGCAGCAGAAAATGACTTTTTGGCGTTTTTTGTTTTCCATTTTCCAACCCCATTTCATTTTCCGCCTTTTCTAGAAAATGCTCCAACCAAACGCGTTTTCCTGGAAATGGAAAATGCAAAAAAGGCGAAAAACGCAGAAAACAGGAAACCAAACAGGCCAGTATTTTTTTGGTTAAGTTATTACTTTCAGTTCTTGCATGACAAGTTATTTGTTAACAGACTTAGGTTCGTGATACTCTCCTGGCCTGGCTGGTGTAGCATCTTTCTTAGTAGAGGGCGGGTGTTACATTTAGTTGTATCAGAACCAATTTATACTACCCTTATTTTTTGAATTAATATTAAATAAATTAAAATAAGGGTTAATGTTGGATTAAAGTGTAAAAGGATAATATTACAATAAGAAAAGGTTTGGGGGTTAAATTGAAAAGATATATGATAGGGGAAAAAGAGATGACTGTGCCAGTGGCTCCTGCACGAGGCCCAGATGGCCCCACACGAGGCTTGGCGGTCTGGATCACGTAGAGAGTGGTCCGTCCCATTTCTTTTCGAAGCTCACGGTTCACTCCCTCGAGTCTCCCATGCTACTTCATAGCAGAACGAGGAGAGCCCCTTGGAAGTTCTCACCAAAGTTTCCGCCAACAGGATGATCCCTCTCGACCCCAGAATAGGTTGAGAAGCGAAGCTCCACACTTGGGAAGCACCCGGAGCCTTTCCAGCGATGGCGTCGTTCCATTCCTTCCTTTAAGGTCCGAGAAAGGATTGGCATCGAAAAGCGCGAAGCAGCGACTTCGTCCATAGCTTGATTTTCCTTGACGCTCAGCGAGCGAGCCTATAAATAGAAAGTCACCCTCCTCGGCATTTGGCTAAGGAGAAAAAAAGGCGTTTGGAGGAAAATATCCACTCTCGAAAGCCCTCTCTTGTCCTTGTATCTTGGAGGGAGGATTAAGGTCCCCCCTCCTTGCATTCAATCGTGGAAGTAATGAGTGAATTTGGCTCAAGCCCGTGGTGGTTTTTCCTGTTTGGAGGGTTTTCCACGTAAAGCTTTCCTCCTTCCCTCTTCCCTCATCTTCTCTAAATTTACATTTTGGATTTCCACTGGTTTAATCCCTAATCTCAAACAAATTCAAGTGTTTTGTCGAAGCCTTGACGGCTCGGCTAGATTCGGCATCAACATTTTGGCTTCTGGCCGTCCGTGGGGACTCTTTTTGAGCAAAGGCCATGCAGACTACTACGAAGATCGGTGAGCGAGATCCGGGGAGAGGCGGCCTGATCCGGGGAAGCTCCAGTGGCCGAAAGAACCATCTGGGGGATCCAACGGGGACGCGCGGCGCCGAGGATCAAATCCCACCCCTCGGCGCCCGGTGATGGAAGTTCCGGCAGGTCGATTCACAGCGGTGGCACGCTGGCGGCTTACAGCAACGCTTACCCAAGCGATGGCTAGGCGGTAGAGACATTTTACCAGGTGACCATCCCAAGTGCCGCCCCACGGCGCCGGAGGTCAGGAGGCGTCGGGGAATCACGTTCCAGCGAGCGGAGCCTCCCGAGAAGGAGTGTGGATTCTTCTTCCAAAGCTCCGACTAGCCTCGATCGAGTGCAGCCGCAGGGAGCAGGGCAAGGCGGGGAGGCGTAGACATACCCTTAGGGAAGGGCTCAGATGTCGCCAAATCAGCGTAGGAGGTACAATCCACGCCCCTCTTCCCCAGAGGAGGCCCAGGCATTATGATTCACCCAGTGATATCTACACCTCCAGCTTGGCCGTCAAAGTATCATGACCTCGAGAGTCGATCCCGGTAGCGGTCCCCGAGGACATCAAGGAATCATCCTCCAAAGGAATTATGCTCAGATCACTACTCCCCAAGGCAGGGTATTCCACAGGCGCTTTTCTCCGGCGTCGTACCGCTCCCGGGAGGGTCATCGGCGAGATTTCGAGGGATGAGCAGGAGAGGGTCCTCAACAACCGTTCAGGATGTTGGTCCCTTCATGAGGGCAATTTGGGAGCACCATTCCACTGAAAAATTCAAGGATCAAACATTAGGAGTTATGATGGAGACTGGCCGGACCCCTTGAACATGTTGAGCATACGCTTTCACGAAATCATGACTAATGGTCTCAATAGGGTGTGGTTATGTGTGATCATTCCCAAAGACCTTAAGCTGGAGTGGCCCTACAATTTGGTTGAGAATCTCCCTTTGGAATCGATCCGTGGATTTCGACCAGTTAACGGATGCATTCTTTAACAGCCAATCGGGAGCGCCCGGAAGAAGAATCCGGCCATGCTCTGAGATGCAAAGCAGAGGAGAAGGGGAGAGTCTTGGGGATTACTTAGATCGTTTGACAAAGCTTGGCAGACCTGCTTAGCATCAAGACTCGTTGATGGAGGTTCTTTGGAGTGATGGAGGGTCTTGAGGAAGCATCCCTTCACGGACTCGATCAGGGGGCAATCCAGGGATTTCAGCGAACTAATGAGTAGAGCCCGAGTTCATTGCCCTTGAAAGAATTCAAAGCGAGCGAAGGGAAGAGGCTCTTATGGGATTCGGGAGTTCCGGCATGAAGAGTCGAGAATGATGGAGCGAGGACCCGAGGAGAGGAGAAGCGGAGGCCAAGAGAAGTGGATCGAGGCCAAGATGCGACTCCTCCTCGGCCGGGATGATCAAGGACCTCTACAGAACCAGGAGACTCGATTCCCGGAAGGTATAATAACTTCTGGCCAAATACTCATACCACAGGGAAAATGTGCTACATGCGAGATACAAAGCAAAGAAAATCCTAAAGCAACAGCAGGACCCTGCTCGAAGGAGTCCGGTGCTATGAAGCGGAGCAAAATCTTGCTCCTATGCGGAGTTGAGCCACACAGCGGAGCATCCACCTCGAGTGGGCGCAATGTCGAGGGAGGTTTGGTTGAGGCCAAAAAACTCGATCAATTCCTGTGCCCAGCAACAGGCCCGAACGAGGCTGGCCCGCCTTGCCACGAAGGTTGCCCCAAAGGTGCCACTTCAGCTAGGTTCATCTCGGGAGGACCCATTTGTGGGGAGAAAGCTTATCGTCCGGAAGAATTATGCACGGATGGTAGGTACGTGCGAGAGTGCTTCCGTGAGAGGGCCGATCTTAGCGTCCCCATATCATTTCGAATGAGGGATCTCCGAGCGGTATGTCGGCTGCCAACATGATGATGCCTTGGTAGTTGCTTTCCAAGTGAAGCCTTCATGATGTCTTGAGGATCTTGGTTACGACACGGGGAGTTAGTTGACATAATCTTAAGGATGCTGGCCGAGGAGGATGGGGATGGAGCTTGAAAATCCCGAGAGCCCACGATCCCGGCCAAGGGTTTAATGGAGATCCGCTTTCCACTTTTGAAGGGTCATTACGCTACTGTTGTCTTAGAAGGCCCCTCGGACGGATTAAGCGCTTGGCCAATTTCACGGTGGTGAGGTGTTCACGTGAGCTATAATGCCGTAATGGGAAGGCCACCACTCCTTATGCTACTTGGTGTCCCCCATCCTATCACATGCAGCGTGAGATTCTACGGAGCGAGGAATGGGAGAGAGGTGAGAGGGATCAAAGCCGGCCGAGGCGGTGCTATCTTTAGCTCAAGGACAGGAGGAGGAGAATCAAGCGAGGCGTCCAAGCCACTGCACTTGAGGGGTTTGGACCTAGAGGATCAGAGGAGGCGAGAAGGCCCTGCCCCTGTGGGCGAAAGTGCTCCCACTTCTTGAAGGTGACCCTAGGAAAGCAGTTGCAACTTGGGCGAGCTTCCCCAATCACCGGGAGGAGCTCCTTGGTTTTCTGAGCGCCAATATGGATGTGTTAACTTGGCGCGAAGAGATGCGGGGTGCCTCGAGAAGTCATGGAACATCACCCCAATGTTGACCCAACCTCGAAGCGGTCATCGAGAGGAAGAAGAAACCACGCAGCTCGAGAAGAGGGCCGAAATTTGTTGAAGAAGAAGTAGAAAAGTTGCTTAGCGAGTTCATTGGGAGGTCACGGTACCCAATGGCTCTCCAATGTAGTCTTGGTTAAAAAATCCACAGGGAAGTGGAGAATGTGCGTGGATTTCACCAACCTCAATAAAGCTTGCCCCAAAGATTGCTATCCCTTGCCTCATATAGATAGTCTTGTGGATTCCACCTCGGGTTTTGAAATGCTTAGTTTTCTCGTCGTTTTACGGATACAATCGGGTCCCATTGCGGCAAAGACTAAGAGAAAACTTCCTTCATCACCTAAGAGGAACATATTGCTAAAGTAATGCCCGCCCGGGTTGAAGAATCGCAGCAACCATTTCAAAGGCTAGTGAATAAAGTCTTTAAAGAAGCGGTCGGCGTAAATGTGAAGCGTCGTTGATGATATCCTAGTGTGAAAGTGTGAAGGCCTGAAAATCACGCCGGATCCTGAAAGAAACTTTTGATGCTCTTAGGGCCCATGGTATGAGTTTGAATCAAGTAAATGTGCCTTTGGGGTTCGTCCAGGAAAGTTCCTCGGGTTCATGATCACTCATCAAGCGGCATGAAGCTAACGGAGCAGTCAGAGCCATCATGGAAACTAGGTCACGAAGAGTATTAAAGAGATTCAAAGTCTCAATAGGGAAGGTACGCCCTCGGAAGATTCATCTCAAGGCCAGGAGAAAAGAACCTTCCGTTCTTTAGAGAGCGGATAGCTCAGAAGGTGGAATGGTCAGAAGAATGTGAATTGGCTCTTATCAGTTGAAGGCGGTATCTACAATCGGCCATAGCGCTTCTTGCCAAACCAAAACCGGAGAAAGAGCTCTATCTTTATCGGCCCATTCCTATTTGGGTGATCGATTCGGTCCTTACCAAAGAGGAAGGGGTTCAAAAGCGTCTACTATGTTAGCAAAGTTCTCTCGACCGCGATGAGGTATCTTCCTCGAAAAACTAAGCGCTTGCCCTTGTAATATCGGCGGGAAGCTTACAGCCCATATTTTGATCACATAGGATCAGTCTTGTGGATCATCCCACCCAAACAAGTGCTACATTGTCCGGAGACTTGAATTGGCTGTGAAGTGGAGTCATCGAGCTAGGAGAACATGATATCCGATTCTGAACCCGGAAGTGCTATAAAAGCCCGGGTACTTGCTGATTTTATTCTTGAGCTAAGCTATTCACGGGGAAACACCGAAGCGAAAGGATCCCGCTTGAGAGGAAAGGGCCCGTGACATACTCCTTGGGTCCTTCAGCGGATGGATCACGGCCAGCTTGAGAAAGTTCAGGAGGAGGGATAGTTCTTGATCCCGTCGAGGATAGCGCGCCTCGATCTTGAAATTCAACTTCAAGCTACCAACAGACGAATTTGAATATGAGGTATGATCGCGGGACTACGGCTTGCTTTCGAGGCCCTTGGAGTCCAAAATCTGCGAGGCCGTAACCGCCGGATTCCCACCGGTGGTGGTAGGCATGTCTAAGAATTTTGAGGCAGGAGAAGATAACATGATGAAATATAAAGCGGTAGTGAAGCAACTTTGGGAAGTTTGAACTTGCGAATCAATAAAGTCAGAGGAAAAACTTCGAGCGGATCACTCTCTAAGCTAACCTTTTACCTGGAGCGGGACATCAAAGCATCGGGTGAATGTTCAATACTTGGCGGCAAGAACTATCAGTCTGCGGAACCCAGGAAGAGCTTATGGAAGTGTGAAGGAAGGGTCATCTTGGATCGACCCAATCTGCGATATCTCATGATGGTATCACTCCTGACCGGACCCAAAATGGCCCGAAAGATCACGGTTCGATCGGCCCAGCTCACTGGCATCGTGGGAGGGCATCTCTACAAGAAATCTTACACTTTGCTTGCTCTCCTTAAATGTACGTCCCTCAGGCGTTATATATTTCTCAGAGGTTCATGAGGGAATCGCTTGAGGGGACCACTTTGGGAGGGAGAGCCCTTGAATGTAGTTCTCGAGGCAAGGGTATTATTGGCCACAATGGCGAAAGGATCTGCAATCCAATTTGTCCAGGAAGTCACGGCCTTTTGCCGAGACACTTTCGAATATCTAGAAGCGGTGGCGCCCTCGCTGATTGTTAGCGGCTCGACCCATAGGCCTTATGGGGGCGTGGATATCTTAGGACCACATTCGGTGGCGTGAAGCAAATGAAGTTCTTGATAGTGGCCATTTTATTTCTAACTAAATGGGTCGAAGTTTCAGAACCGTTATCACTCGATCACGCGGAGAAGGCATGTCGATCTTTCCTGGAAGTCCGTAGTTTTTGCCGATTTGGAATTCCGGTAGCCTTCATCACGAGATAATGGTACGCCGGATTCATGAATTCTGCATTCAAGGCCCTTACGTAGCAGAGAGCTTGGCGTGAAATGAGCTAACCCGATCACACCCGCATGTGAGGCCAATGGTCAGGGTTAGGAGGTAACCAATCGGACCTCTGCGCATAAGCGAAAACCGAGTCTCAAATGATGAGACTACATGGGTAGAAGAGGTTCCGGGGCATTATTATGAATACCGAACCACAACTCGAACCCCCGGGAGAAACACCCTTTGCTTTCTGGCGTTTGGGGTGGCGGTTCTTCCGCGCAAGTAAGAGGTGCATACTCTCGAGCCTTTCGATTTTGAACAAGTGGCAAGCGAAGGGAGGCTTGAGCTGAACTTCGATCTCTTGGAGGAAAAAGGGGCGGAGGGCCAACTTGAAGCTGACTTCTTACGCCCGGAAGGTAAAAAGCGCTTTTATGACACCAAGGTCAAAGAAGGCTACATTTGATTGGAGGATTTGGTCCCTTGAGAATAAGTTCCAAGGCAACAAAAGCGAGCGAGGAAGCTTACTTGCTTGGGAGGGTCCTTACATTGTCCAAGCCGTTTGTAAAGCGGGACGTCTGCGCTCTCAGATGGGCCGGAAGAGGTTGGCGTCCGATTTCACGCGAAGCACTCGAGCGGTATTATCAATGAAATTCTATTCTCTCTTAATTTCACTTCCTTCTCTCGGAAGGAACCCTTTTTCAAAAAAAAAAAGAAAAAGAAAAAAAAGAACTTGCCCGAGGGTGAGACCCAGCCCGATCAGCGGGTCCTCCAAACCTCAACTTCTAAGGAGAAAAGTCTTGGCTTCAATCGCGCAAGGCTAAAATCCCCTTGAGGTGAGACCCGAGGCCTATGTTAGCAGTGGGTCCCTCCAAACCTTTACTTTAGCGGAAAAGAAGAGTCTGCGCTTTGTCCTTGAGAGTAAAATCTCTTAGGAGGAGAATCCCAAAGCGCCTCGACGACGGGACTTCTAAGCCTCTTCTAGCAAAAACCAATGACTCGGCGCCTTGATGGCATGAGACAAACTCCCCCAGGGAGAAAGACCCCAAAAGCGCGCCGATGGGCCCCGCTAACCCTTCTCTCCTTAAAGCAAAAGTCTTCGCTTTCCCAATCATGAGATTAATCAAAATTAGAGAAGCGACTCCAACGTATGAGCCTAAGCTACTACTAATGAGGTCCAGATGCCTACGCAGGACTCGGCTCCGAATCGATTCAAGAGCACACCAAGGAAGCCAAGGCACTAATAATAGTAAATTAAATTAGATTAAATTAAGGATGATGAAATTTATATTTATTGAAGAGTTGAATACAAGTGAAGAAGGTCAAAAATCGGATACAACTCACAAAAACAAAATTCCCCTAAAGCAAAAAAGAAGGAAAGCGAGTTAGTCAGAAGGCGGAGAAGCACTTCCCTGTGGCTTAGCGGAAGGGGCCACACCTTCTCAGCTTCCACCAATGGAGACCCCTCCTCCCCTTCCTCGAGAGATTAAACCGTGCTCATCGTCGCGGGATCTTCCCCGCCGGAAATTCCAAAGCGTCTACGTAAGAAAGAGAGAATGAAATCCACTTGAGAGAGAGTTTTCGGTTACTTCGAGGACCACCAGCCGGAGACGAAGTTAGCCAAAGCGGTAATCAAGGCCGTCTCACCCCCTTGCTGGAACGCCCCTCCCGGGAACAAAACTCCTCCAGAGAGGACGAAGAGGAAGCCTTTAATTCGGCGATGCTCAGAAGCCTTCAGGATAGCTCGGCGGAGGCCCAGACTCCAGAGGCTTTCCTCTTCTCTTCTTGACCTTCTTGGCGAGTTGGATTGGTAGTAAGTCTTTCTTTCTGTTTCAACTCTCTAGAAAGGACGACCCACCTCACGGCTCCAGCGCCTCGACCACACTCTCCGGATCATCCCACTCACGATGAGGCGGCGTCCAGGCCTCGCCCCTCAAGGAAGAAATGACCTCTTGTTCTTCTTCCACATGTCTTCGTGAGGATTGTTTGAGGCTTTGATTGCCTCCACCCCTCCTCGAAGCTCTTTTACTCTCGGTCAAAACCTTATTCCGGTCCATGAGAGAATCATTGTCAAGAGCGGTAACCCGTTGGCACGGTCGAGGAGTTCAAAGAATTTTGAAGCTTTTGCCTTAGCGTCTCAAGGGACCCCGGCTTTCAGTTAGTAAGGTCTTTCTTTCCGCTTGAGCCCACAGGGCTGCGCTCGGGAGATCCAGCTAGCCTCTCACGGGACCAAAGCAAGCGGCTCGGCTCATGTAAAGACCGCTGCAAAGAGAAGTCAAATTGAGAGATCGACCGGTATTCAAATGAAGTAGAAGAGTGCGGAGAATACTCCGCCGTAAAAGCCGAGAGCCTCGTATGGGCCGCAAGCTCGCACTCATCAAAGTTGGATAGTTTGTCCTCGATGGAATGAGTGCGCGAGCCCAAGAGAAAATCATTTGCATGGGGATTGCGATAAAGAGACCAGGCCGCGGGGTCGAACCCGAAGCCGATTCCCTCCGAGGGACTTGGGTAGGAATCCAAGTTTTTTCCGTCCCAGCCCTTCGGGCCAATGACTTGGCGGCAATTTGCAGGGGCTCGGAGCCTTCCCAAGCCAGGGCCCTTGGGCCAAATATGAATCATTATGCACGCCAACTACCTCCACCCCTCAATTTGGGGAGGGAGTTCAACCTCAAACCATACCTCGTCAAGTAGTGGACCCGGAAGGAAGAACCCGGAACAATTTGGGGCCGTCTCTCCTCCCGAAGGATTTAGTCCTTCGGCTCAGACAAGGGGACCTCCCATCCTCAGGCGACCCTCCGTCTCGGTGGGGTGGGTGGGAGCCTCCTCAGTCCGGTCGCCGCAACCTCAGGTGGGGAAGGATTGGCTTCTTAAATACGACTTTCTTCCTCGACTTCTTACGAAAGTTGAGGGAGGTCCTCGGCGAGTGGCGCCTTCCGCCCCCTCGATCTCTTTGGGTGGGGCCCGATGAGGCCCGGGGCAACGAAGTTGGGCCTGATCAGGCGGCCTTGAACCACTGGCTCAGCAATCTCGGCCGGCCTTTCTCTTCTTCTTCTGGCCCGGTGAAGTCTTCACGCCTCCCCTTTCGCCACTGGCTCCGGCCGATGGGATGTTCAAGGCCGCCGAGGGTGATTGGTTTTCTGTCAAATAAAAAGAAGAGGAGAGCGGTTAAATCGAGACTAAGGTGAATAAGTAAAAAAAAGGAAGGAAAAAATCCAAGGACTATTGGAGCGAGCTCTACCAAAGGTTGAGTAGAACCGCTTGATCCCCAAGCACTTCGGAGTTAAGTAATCATCCTTACGGAATTTTAGAGTACTTCAAGCTTCACGAAGTCACCTTCCTCATCGGTGGTGAATTCTTTACAGCTAGAGGAATAATCTTGGGGCGGCCCACTTGGTTGAACCCCTAACCCTTGGCGACTCTTCTGAAAGAAGAACTTAGACCTCCAATCCTTGATGGGCGAAGGGACTTTCCTAAGTACCTTCTATTAGATCGAGCCCCGGTAGTACCAATCCAGAATCCGGCTCCTTCAGGCGAAGAGAGAAGTTTAAACCTCACAGCGCGTGGGCTCTAGACGCCACTACTAAAGGCAAGAAATCACGAACGCAGAGACATCTCCCGCATTGAGCCAAGCTGAGATGGACACACTTCAAACTCATTTAGTATGTCGACAAACAATTGGGGAAAGGAAGTCTACGAGCTTGCGTGACTAGCATGTCGCGATAAATAGCTGCGATCTCCCCTCTTTGGAAGGGAGAAGCTGACCCGCGGCTCAGAAAAGGAGGCGGGGATCTGTATTCGAGAGGCGAAAGGGGCGCGGCATTGATCCTATAGTCCAAAGCTAGTTTGTTAATCTTCTTTGAGGGCTGACCTATTTGGATATTCCGGAAGCAGAACCTAGGAACATACCGCTAGAGTGGGCCCGGATTTGGGGAGAAGGTTGAGAGAATCGGGAGGAAGGTTTGAACCAGTGGGGACTTAGGAAAGCTTAGAGTTTGGAGGAGGAACGGAGGGAGAACCAGGTGGGAGAAAGGAGATCCCATGCAGAGGCCATTAATGCGGTCTTGACAAAGAAGTTGAGAGAGGGTCTGAGCATGAATGTATAAATCGCCCAAGATACTGGCTTCAAAGCCGGAAGTTCTACGGCAAGAAGGCGGCCAGGATAAAGCCGCGGGAAAAAGCGTTCTAAACTAGAAAATGGGAACCCAAAGCGGCGTTCCCGATCATGGCAAGGGAGCCTAATCATTCTGCCCAAATCGAGGCGTGGCCTCCCATCTCCCCAAATCTTCTCCGGCGGATCAGATTAAAAGCTTCCTACCCAAGCCAAGGAAAGCCATTGGATCTCGACCGTACAGCGTCGAAGTGGTTTGCGGCTACGAGCGCCGATATTGGCCTCAAGCGGCGCCTAGGGAAAAGCGCGATGGCTTGCATACGCGGGGAATCATCGCGCATAGCCATCGGCGACTCACACCCCTACGATAAGCCTACTCGAAGCCACCTTAGAAGAACTCCGCGAGGCACATACGAACCGCGAGCTGGCACTTAACAGAGGCACTCTCCTACTGAGGCTACTTGACCACAGCTTCTTCATTTTCTCAAAGGTCCAGTACCATACTCTCATCCGGCACAGCGGTCGTATGCTTAGCTTAGCTAGCATAAACACACTAAAGGGGGCCGATGATAGGGGAAAAAGAGATGACACACGGCATGATAGCGGCCCCACGAGGCCAATCGATGGTAAGCTACTTTCACGGGGAGCCAGTATTGGCCCGATGCGTAGAGAGAGTGGTCCGTCCACCCCTCGAAGCTCACGGTTCACTCCCTCGAGTCTCCATAGCTACCATAGCAAGAACGGAGAGCCCCTTGAGTTCTCACCAAAGTTTCCGCGCCA
The DNA here is from genome assembly GCA_026586065.1 of Dioscorea zingiberensis. Taxonomy (NCBI): domain Eukaryota; kingdom Viridiplantae; phylum Streptophyta; class Magnoliopsida; order Dioscoreales; family Dioscoreaceae; genus Dioscorea; species Dioscorea zingiberensis. The sequence continues at coordinate 24,932,493 of CM048821.1, forward strand.
CTTTGAAGGATGATCCCCTGCCATTCGACCGAGAATAGGTTGAAGCGAGGCTCCACGAAGCGCAGAGCCTTTCCAACGCGATGGCGTCACCATTCCTTCTAGAAGGTCCCGAAAGGATTGGAGAAGCATCAAAAAGCGAAGCGGCTTGACTTCGTCCATTGCGATTTTCCCAAACGGCTCCATATCGGCGAGCCTATAAATAGAAATTAAACACCTCCTCATGCAGCTAAGGAGAAAAAAGACATTTGGAGGAAAATATCCACTCTCAAAGCCCTCTCTTCCCCAATCTGTATCTTGGAGGGAGGATTAGATCCCCTCCTTGCATTTATGTGGAAGTAATAGTGAATTTGGCTCAGAAGCCACTTGTGGTTTTCCTGTTGGAGGGTTTCCCGTAAAAGCTTTCCCTCCTTCCCTCTTCCCCTCATCTTCTAAATTTACGTTTTGGATTTCCCTGGTTCCCAATCCCCTAATCTCAAACAAATTCAAGTGTTTGTCGAAACCGCGGCTCCGGCTAGATTCGGCATCAACAATATATATATATATATATAATAATAATAATAATAATAATAATAATAATAATAATAATAATAATAATAATTGAGTAACTTAATGGAAGCATCCTTCCACCGCCTCAAAGCTCTATAAATTAAGCCTCAGTCGATTGAAATGAAATTGGTAGATAGATAGAAAGGAAGGATGGGAAAAGAGAGGAAAGAGGGGGAGGAAAGAGAGAAAAGAGAGAGAGAGAGAACGAGGAGAGAAGGCAGGCGGAGGGAAGAAGAGAAAGAAAGGAAAGGAAAGAGAGAGAAGGAAAAGAGAGAGAGAGAGAAAGGGAGTAAACAAAGGGGGAGAGAGAGAGGGAGAGAGATCTCATTTTTTTTAATATCCTTCAAGTTTTTAAAGGAGGTTCTGACAAAATAGGAGCTTGGGTTAAAGGTGAATTTATTGTTAATTTCTCATTTTGTTAAAGTTTTTATCCGTGGGAGTATATATATATATGTATAGTGTGAAATCCAAGATTTTCTATTATCGTTAATAAATGGATTTTTAATATTTTGGTAATTGAAATAATTTGATTTATTGGAAATGGGAAGGTTTATTAAGTAAAACCCTAATTTGGTGGACTTTTTGGTAAATAAGTGTGATTGGGAAACTTAGAAAGGAATAAATAATTTTTTTTGGAATAAACTCATGAAAATAGATTGGTGATTGATTAAATCTATTAAAGGAAATCCCCAAGTTTAGAATTAATTGGGGTTTGTTTTGACAGAGAAGAAAAAAAAATTGATTTAAATTCCTAATTGGAATTATTGGGGCTGCCAAAGACCTCCTTGTAATTTCATAAAAGACCAAGGACTGGAAATGAATGTTGCTTCTCTCTCAGTAGGGGGACCTTCATGTTAGATTGTAAAATAGCAAGGGCATATGTGCAAAGTCACGAGAGAAATCATGCAATGGAAAGCTTGGACGGTGGAGATTAAAAGATCCTGAGATCTAGCTTAAGCTCGAGCTATGAGAATCTCAGCCTCTCAACCAACTCAATGGATGATTTTGATCATGACCGCACATCTGAGGCTTTCGTTTAACTTCTAAGTAATCCAATCAAATCTAACCGCTCGATGATGCAATATCAATACAGTCCATCCGATCTGGCCGCGTGATCCGAGACACAAGAACGGAGATCAGTTCATCCATTCTCATCGCCCATCTGGACCGTCCATCTAGGATGAACGATTAAGTACGAGGCGAAGCAGCTTGATCGAGCCGTTCACTTCTATTCAATCGAGGTCGCTCATCTAGAGGAGAAGCTTGATCTCGAGGCAACGGCTTCTCTTCTCCACCAGCGACAGCGCGCCACCGCGAGGTAAGAACCCTAGCTCCTCTGTCGTTTATGGAAACATCTGATTAAGGAAATTGGATGATTCTCTTTGCATACTAATCTTCAATCAAGGAGATCGCAATCTCAATCGTTGAACCTTCGACTATATATATATATATATACTCGCATATATAGAGGGACCCTAGAAGCTAACCGAGCAGCAGTGAGCGTTTCTGGTTCTCGTGAGGGATTGAGAGAAAATGAGAGGGTGAGGGATCTCCTTTGAGGGAGACGCTCAGACACTCGGGAAGGCTAGGAGTAGAGAGTTCAAGGGAAGGGCCACGGCTGTTGGTGGACTTCTCGATCGGCCGGAGCATCTAGTCTCGCCGGAGAGAGTAGTAAGTGGAATATATATCTCTCTCTCTATTCTCAATCGTTTACCTTGGTTTACCGTCAATCTTGGTTTGTGACTGCCACACAGAGATGACCTCACCACGTCGTCTGGTTCTGGTGCGTCTCCAGGAAACCAGAGGGAAGCGCCGACTGCGTCACTGGTTTGGACACAGTAAGTCCCCTGTCTCTTTATAATTCTACATATAGCATCAGAGAGGTAAGTAGGTAGAAAGAGGGGGAAGGAAGGCATTGTTGCAAGAGAGAAGATAGGTACGCTGTAGGGCGACTCACTGGCCACCAAGCGTCATGGCGCAACTAGAACACCGTTATCTTCTCTCGGCTTAGAGTCCGGTGCGACCTGGAAAAGAAGAAGAAGACCAGATAGTTTATTAGTTGATTAGGTTAAATCAAGTTTGAATCTTAGTTAATTAAAACATGGTTCAGGTGTGAGGTTGGTTTGGAATCTTAACTCAATTAATGGATTTGGTTCGATCAAAAGGAATCGGTTTAGATTGGGTCTGATCAGTTAGAGAAGATTGGGTTTAGGCTAACCAGCTAGCAAGGTTGAGTTGGTTTGGGTTTGGATTTAAGTTAATTTGGTTGGGCTCAATCAAATGGGGCTAATTTAATCAAGTTGATTAAACATGGTTGAATTAAATCAAGTAATATATATCCAGGTCTTATTCTAAGTTAAATTGGTTGGGTTTGATCAATTTGGAATGGATCTGGACTTAGGTTAGGTTGAGGTGACTTGGTTGGGTCAGGTTGAATTGAGGTTTGGGTCAAGTACAAAACAAAAACAAAAAGAAACAAAAAGGTGTTGGAGAGAAGATTTGAACATGAAACCTCTCACATGGGCTTGGTTGGCTTTAACCACCATGGCCCTGTTGCTCTTGTGGTTGAATGAATCTGGGATATTTACGTAAGGCTGTCTGACCAGATTTATGAATAAAAAGACCAAAAATGGAAGGTAGTGGGATTGGAACCCATAATCTCTCAATTATACAATAGAACCTTAACCACTAGGACATGGAAAGCCAAAGTGATGGTTTCTGGTATTTTAAAAATAAATAAAGTTAGGCCAGGTTGGGTCCAATGGGACTGATTAGTGCATCGTGCATGTATAACTAGAAATTTTAAGTTTTTGTCGACATTGAATTAAGCTTTATTATCAGGTTGTGACAGGCAGGATTTTACTGAGTAATCCCAGTCGACTTTATTAAGGTAAGTATACTTGCCTTGTACCCACTCTTCGGAGTTTCTTTGGTTGTACTTATATCATGTTGTTGATATTATTGCCTTTTTGAGACCATACATACTTTCTTTAATTGCTTGGAATTCTTTTAAGCATGTTTGGTTGTCTCGGGATGTTGGTATCCCTGCTTTATTGTTTGGTCTTCCACGAGTTGGAGGTGGGCGTGAGAAGGGGCTCCGTTTCTTGGGAAAGCGATCGGGGATGGGGCACCTGGCGTTTCGACTATGCCGGAGGGATGATACTCTGGTTGTCACACGTCGATGATGGGGATGATTCGGCCGTGTCGTGGCGTCTGAGAGGGTGGTTACTCTGCGCAGACATGCGAAGTATCGAAGGCCGCCGCGGCCCGAGAGTCGGTGATCCGGCCAGAAGGCGATGATCTTTGGTGGGGAGATGTTTTGATGAGCTTTCTTTGGAACTGCGTTCTCCGAGGCTGAAATTTCTTGTAAATGATTAAATAGGGGGGTTGCTTCACCTGTGTTTGTTTGTGGTAGACTCCTAGGGAGATGTTTTGAGGGGCGTGTCCCTATTGTTTTGACTTGATTTATCATTTCTGTTGATATCATTATTTTTGAACCCTGCAAGGGGTACTTACTGGGCTTTCCTTTAAAAAGCTCACGCACTTGATCTTTCTTTTTCAGATCCTGAGGAGTAGGAGACTTGAGCTTAGGAGCCGATCGAGGGTCAGGGTATTTTGCAGAGGTCCGAGGATCTCTTTTATTTCTTTGTGTGAGAGACTATTTTATTTTATAGGACCCATTTAGGGCCTAGCTTTTGTAGGGCATTTGGACCCACTTAATTTATTTTGTTTCCGCTGAGACTCTTTTATTAAGTTATTTGAGATATTTATCTTGATTTTATGTTATCTGCTGATTCTTACTGAGGCCTTGTAGCCGAGTGAGGTGCGCCTTACTTGGTTACGGCCGGTGCCTAACCTCATGTGCTTTCAGGGTCGAGGAATTTGGTCGAGGCGAGCGTATAGTGTTACACTTTATGGTCGGTTATACATATATGATGCATCCACATATATGTGTAGATATTCGCCTTCATGGTCAGTTACACATATATGGTTAGACGGATAATAACTTTCTTTAAGCATTCAAACAATACTAAGTGTATATATAATTTCGTCCCGTGAGTGGATAATAACTTCATAGTGGCAACTTTTCACTTTTTTCGCTTATATAAAAATTGACTACATAAAAATGGACTCAAAGGATGTGATATTAAAATCCTTTAAGGGAATGACCTCTTACGTGGGAGCAGGACTTTAATAAGAAAATTGAAGAAAATGGAATATATTAAAAATGAATAAGCAAGAACTTAAAACCTTTTACAAAGGAATGACTTTTGGATAGTTCGATGACACAAGAAATCACCAAAAAGCTTAGCCAGGAAAGAAGGAAGGTAAGGGATCCACTTTCTTGACTAGGGTAAAGTTAACCCTTTTTTTGTAATCTTTTTGGATTCTATTGGTTAACTCTGAAGCCTTTCCCTGGTTGAATTCTTTATGTGTGCTTTATTACACGCTTTTATGGCTATATTTTTCTTGCCTCCTTACGAGCATGAAATTTTTGAAACCCTTTATGTTCTTTCGTGATTAAATGCTTCAATTTTGATTTTTATGCCTAAACGAATGTAATGTTGACGGGTGGTCCCGGAATTATATAGCCCTCCCATGCATTGGGTAAAGTATATTCTTGGAATGGGTAAATCCAGTGGATAATAAGTATGGTGTAACGCCCCGAATTTTCCAAGTAACTAAAATTGAAAATTGTTGATAAATAATGAGATTAAATTAACATTTAAAATAAATTAATTATTTTTAAGCTCAATTAAAGAAAAAATCGGGAGTTGTGGACCTTAAATCGAGAATTGGTCACAACTATTGGGCTAGAGAAGGCCCTAATAGGGTAAGCGAGATTATGTGAAATAGTTGGAAGTGGATAGTTATGGGCCTTAGATTAATTAGAAGGTGACTTATTACATGGGTAATTAACTTCGGTTAATGCTGAAGGAATCGTGGGACAAGATGAGCCCCGGTAGAGTAGACTTCGGCCCGAGGTCCAAAGCGGGAAAAGCGATTAGTGCGAAGTGAGGAATGACGACCTCGCGATGATAATCAATGATCTGATTGACCACGGGTCACTGCGGCAACGCGTAGTAACAAGATAAGACAAATTGAAGTTGAGTGGATTTTTTTTTATGTAAGATATGTGGGAGAATATTATTAACTAATTGGAATTTAAAGGATAAGTAATTGTAATTAAATAAAATAAATAAACTAAAGATATAAAAAATATATATATGGATGAAACTTAGTTTATAAGATTAGGTTTAAAATTTCACTTGAAAAGAAGGTGTCTCTCTCTCCCTCTCTGCCGTCTCTTTCGACGGAACCCCTACAGCTCCCATCCGCCACCTGGCGTAGGGCGCCCAGGCTGCCCCCCCCCTGCCTCCGGCGTGGCTGATCCAGCCCGGGCACGGCTGCAACGCCAGCGCTTGATGGCATGCTCTATCCCGTAGCGATGAGCCGCCCTGTGGCGCCGGCGAGCTCGCCACCGCTGTCCAGCGGCTCCAGGTGATCGCTTTTTCCCCCCTCGGTCTTTGCTCGGCTCAGTGCCACTATCTTGCCGGCCCGTTTCTTTGGTGTGCCCGATTCTCCCACAATGTCGAACTCCGAGGGCTGTGGCGCCCTCCTACATGCATGCGGCGTGAGAACCTACATCCCCACTTGCTACTTCAACGAACTGATCTTCAGCCTCGAATCAAAGTGAGATGCCTGATTTAATTTAGAGTTATGTATGAATGGATGTATGGTGGATGAGCTTGGGACTTGCTAAGTGTTGATTAAAATTATAACTTAGTTTAATTATGCAAATATGGTGAATGTTTGTATGAGTTTCGGAGCCCTAGAAATAGGGGAAACTCCGTCGAAATTTCTTTAGAAGTCGGTACCAGGCTGTCCCTTTCAGGGAAGGATTTAACCCACGATGCCTTCCCCGATCGGGGAGTATTGGCGTTCATTAGAAAGGTCATGAGACCTTACGTAATGTATAAGCTTGATCGAGCGATTGGGCTTCAGGATCGAAGTTATGACGATCCAAGCTGGTTGTGTTAAATAAACGGCGATTTGATTATGATTTAGAGTAAAGATTCTTGATTCTAGAATAGAGAAGCCGATTCCTTTATTTGGATTCTTATTTAGTCACTATCATTGATTTTAGGAAGAGGTACAGTCCAGCTGGACTCATGAGGTGGCCGGAACCAGGACTTAGGAGTCTCAGAAGGATTTCGGTGAGAAACTCCTCAGTATATTATGTATTTTGGTATTCATGCGTGTTTTGTACTCTTGTTTTTCAGTAAATTTTATATCGGTTTGTGGATCTAGAAGATTTTATCGCGATGCATGCATAATAGTTTTATGCTTGTGGAATACTATGAAATGAGAATGATATGATTAAATATAAAAGTGAAACACGAGGAAATGGTGGAAAAATAAATTTGTGCATGATCGATTGCCATGGGAAATTTGAACCCTATAGATATATGGATGTTGGACCAATGCGGGTTGGTTATAGAACCCAGTGGCGTTGATGATTTCGAAAGTGAGGAAGGGGATTTGTTTTAATTAATTGTATTTCAAAAAAATTAAATGTTTGAAATGGTTTTCAATATTAAAACCCCTTTCCTAGGCTTCGTGAGGGCATTCTCCCCAGGGTCGGATCTGACGAGCAAGGCTGTCGTTGGCTCTTTACGGTCTTTGAGTAGGGTTTGGGGCGTCCATGACACGGGCATTCACCTCTTAGCCGCAGGAGGTCTACAGGGATATGGCACTTGGGAGGCATCCCTGAGTGCGTGGCATCTCCCACTTACACATGGATATCTGGGAGATGTGGGTGGGTATGCACCGCTCTTACGCCGCGAGGATGTGATTGAGGTAGGAATTACGTCTCACGTACCGCGTGGATGTACTTGAAGATGGGGTGTTTGTTAGAACTGGTATTGATGTGTGAACTACATCTGGTGTTTTTACGAGCTTTCCGATTGTATTGGCATTAATATATCTTGATTGAAGATGATCATGATGATTCCATGGTTTCTGTTAGTTTTCAATTTGTACGAATAATTAGTACCAGGTTTGTGAGGGACATGTATGTATAATATCTGGCGGAGTTGTTGAATTTGACGTTATTCTTGGCATGGATTGGCTCTCTACCCATCTGACAACCATCGATTGTCGTAAGAAAGAAGTCGTATTCAACTTCTTAAATCAACCAAAGCTAGTATATAAATATCGGGAGATAAATAGAACTCCGGTTCTAATATCTTATCTTGAGGCATGAAAAATATTAAGGAAGGGTGGTGAAGGTTATCTCGCGTATGTCACGGAGGCAACAAAGGACATGAAGGCTTGGAAATTGTGCGGTTGTCTGAGAATATCGAGGTGTTTCCCCAGAAGAGTTACACAGGCCTCCTTCGTCGAGAAGTGGAGTTCTCGATAGAGTTAATACCTGGATCTAAGACGATATCTAAAAGTCCAAACCGAATGGCGCCAGTGGAGTTGGAAGAATTAAAGAAGCAGTTATAAGAATTGCTAGACAAGGGATTCATCCGACCTAGTGTGTCACCCTGGGGAGCACCCGTCCTCTTTGTTAAAAAGAAAGATGGAACAATAAGACTCTGTATTGGCTATCGAGAACTTAACGACAGCACCATCAAAAATAAGTATCCTTTGCCAAGGATAGACGACTTGTTTGATCAACTTCAGAGCCCAATACTTTTCTAAGATTAATCTTAGATCTGGGTATCATCAGCTGAAGGTGAAAAAGGAGGATATTCCGAAAACCGCATTTCGAACGAGATATGGGCATTATGAGTTCATAGTGATGCCCTTTTAACTAACCAATGCTCCAGCAGTATTTATGGACTTAATGAATAGAGTCTTCCATGACTACCTAGACAAGTTTGTGGTAGTCTTTATATATGATATCTCATATACTCAAAGAGCCAGAAGGAGCACAAAGACCATCTAAGGATTGTGTTGCAGACACTCAAAAAGAAGAAGTTGTACGGCAAGTTAAGTAAATATAAATTTTGGCTACAACAGGTGGCGTTTCTAGGTCACGTGGTTACCAGTGAAGGGATATTAGTGGACCCTGCAGAAATAAAAGTCATTGAGGAGTGGTACAGACCAACAACTGTGACGGAGATCTGCAGTTTCTTTGGGCTTGCCGGTACTATCGAAGGTTTGTAGAGAACTTTTCTTGACTGGCTAATCCACTAACGAAATTAACACGGAAGGGCGCTAAATTTACGTGGACCGAGGAATGTGAAGAAAGTTTTAGGGAGCTAAAGCAAAGGCTTGTTAGTGTATCTATGCTAGCATTACCTTTATGAAGTGGAATGTTTGTAATCTATAGCAATGCCTCAAAGAAAGGTCTTGGTCGCGTGTTGATGCAAAATGATAAAGTAATAGCTTATGCATCATGCCAACTTAAGACACACGAGCAAAACTATCCTACACATGAATTGGAGATAGCCGCGGTAATTTTTGCTCTGCAAATATGGCGTCACAACATAATTTATGCTCCAGATCGGGTGTGTTAATTTCAAAACATAACTTAAACATACATAATCCTTACATAATTTATTACATCCCAAGATCATAATAATCAAAAGTTTAGGAGTTTAGGAGTTTAGGACACTAGATACAATATTACAAAACCCTTATACATAAACAAAATACTAAAAAAAAGCATAAACTTAAATTCTCGAGCACTATCACGAGCCTTATTACGCAACTCCCTTCCTTAGACTTCTAGCTCACCTGGGGTTGGAAATCAAAGAAACAAAGGGGTGAGCTGAAATAGCCCAGTAAGGTAAATATGAACTGTAAGTGTAAATACATGAACTGTGAGAGTAAAGATATTGGATTAACAAAGTCACTGAGGGTATTAAGCGTAAAATATAAGCATCAAACATAGGAAAAGATATTATGAACAATCTAGATGTCATAACATAAAATTGTCAGGGCTAACCGCCATGTCACCATATTTATTATCCACTGGATTTACCCAATGCATTGGAGGGCTGTATAATTTCGGGCCCACCCATCAACATAACAGTTATCTAGGCATAAAAATCAGAAATGAAGCATTTAATCATAAAAGAACATAAAGGGTTTCAAAAATTTCATGTTCGTAAGGAGGCAAGAAAAATATAGCCATAAAAGCGTATAATAAAGCACACATAAAGAATTCAACCATGGAAAGGCTTCAGCGTTAACCCATAGAATCCAAAAAGACTTCAAAGAAAAGGGTTAACTTTACTTTAGTCAAGAAAGTGGATTCCTTACCTTTCTTCTTGGTTAAGGTTTCTAGTGATTTCCTGTATCACTGAAATATGCAAAAATCATTCCTTTGGAAAAAGTTTTTATTTCTTGCTTATTCATTTTTAATATATTCTATTTTCTTCCAATTTCATATTAAAGTCCCTCTCCCACATAAGAGGTCATACCCTTAAAGGATTTTAATATTATATCCTTTGAGTCCATTTTTATATAAGCGTAAAAAGTGGAAAGTTGCCACTATGAAGTTATTATCCACTCATGGGACGAAATTATATATATATGGGAATGCTTAAAGAAAGTTATTATCCGTCTAACCATATATGTGTAACCGACCATGAAAGAGCATATCTACACATATATGTGAATGCATTATATATGTATAACCGACCATAAAGGCGGACACCTATACATATATATACTCCCACTGATAAAAATTTTAAGAGAACGAGAAATTAACAATAAGTTTACCTTTAATGCAGTTCCTATTTTGCCAGAACCTCTTTTAGAAAACTTGAAGGATATTAAAAAAAATGGAATATCTTTCTCTTTCTCTCCCTTCTCTTTTCTCTTCTTTCCTCTCCTTCTCTCCCTTTTTTTCCTTCTTTCTCTCTCTCTTTTCTCCCTTTCTCTCTCTCTCTTTCCTCTCCTTTCTCTTCTTCCATCCGCCTACCTTCTCTCCTCCTTTTCTCTCTCTCTTTTCCCCTCCTTCCTCTCTCTCTCTTTCTTCTATTTCCTCCCTCTCTCTTTCCTCTCCTTTCCCCTCCTTCTCTCTTTCTTCGTCTGTTATTTTTTTATTATTAATTATTTTTTTAATTTTAATTACTTAATTAATTAATTTTTTTTTGTAATTTATAATTTTAACCCCCAAACTTTTCTTATATATTTTTTTACCCTCTAATCCAGCATTAATCCTCATTTTAATTTATTTAATGTTAATTAAAAAAATCAAGGTATTATATTCCCCCCCTTTAATAAATTTCATCCTCAAAATTTTAAATCTTACCTTAAGATATGAAAAGTTGTTGGTATTTTTGTTTCATAGCCTCCTCTGATTCCCAGGTTGCCTCTTCAATCAATTGATTCCTCCATAAAACCTTCACCAAGAATGTCTTCTTGGTCCGTAGTACTTGCTCCCTTTAGTCTAGGATCTGTATTATTGGTTGTTCCTCATATGTTAAGTTTTTATCTAAATGTATCGGTTCTTGACTCAGCATGTGTGATGGATCTGGCATATACCTCTTTATCATCGAGACATGAAATACGTCGTGGAGATATGATAGGCTTAGCGGCAATACCAAACAATAGGCTACTTCTCCAATTCTCTCGAGTATCTCGTATGGTCCAGTGTACCTTGGGCTTAACTTTCCTTTCTTTCCAAACCTCATTACGCCCTTCCAAGGTGATATTTGCAAGAAGACATGGTCACCTACCTCGAATTCCAAATCTCTACATTGATGGTCTGCATAACTCTTCTGTCTACTTTGCACTGCCCTCATGTGTTGTTGAATCCTGCGCACCTTCTCTGTTGTTTCTTGAACCAACTTTGGACCCAACAGTTTCCTCTCTCCTACTTCATCCCAACACGTTGGGGTGCAACATCTTTTCCCATAAAGGGCCTCATACGAAGCCATTTGTATACTGGAGTGAAAACTGTTATTGTAGGAGAATTCCACTAATGGTAGATATTGATCCCAACTTCCTTGAAAGTCAAGTGAGAAAGCTCTCAACATGTCTTCCAAAGTCTAAATGGTTCGCTCTGATTGACCATCTGTGTGTGGATGGTAAGCAGTGCTAAGGTTCAACTTCGTGTTTAAACACTTCTGCAGACTCTTCCAGAAGTTTGACGTAAATCTTAGATCTCGATCAGAAACAATAGGTAGTGGTGCACCATGCAATCGTATGACTTCTTTAATGTAGAGTCGAGTTAATTGCTCTAAAGGAAAATCCTCTCGTATTGGAATAAAGTAACCCGTCTTTGTTAAGCACTCCACTACTACCCAGATTGGATTATGCCCTTATGTTGTCTTTGGTAGCCCTGTGACAAATTCCATTGTCACATTTTCCCACTTCCACTCGGGTACTGGTAGGGCTTGTAAGACTCCCTTCGGTAGCTGTAGTTCCGCCTGAACTTGTTGGCACACCAAGTATCTAGATGTGAAATCTGCAATCCCTCTTTTCATATTATCCCACCAAAAATGTTCTCTAAGATCCCTGTACTTTTTAATGCTGCCATTTGAAGGGTGTATATAAGAAAAATTTGGGGGTTAAATTGATAAATTATGGAAAAAAACAAATTAATTAATTAATTAATTAATTAAAATATAAAATAATTAATAAAAAAATAGCAGCTTCGTGGAAGCACCCTTCATGTGATATCTGGATTTTTCAAATTAATATATAATAATGAAATAAATTAAAATTAGAATTAATGCTGGATTTAGTAAAATGAGAAAATTTTGAGGGTTACATCGAAAAGTTCATTAATTTCCTTAGCAAAAGTGTAAGTTATAATAAGGGATTTAGTTGCAAATAGTTAGAAGAATAGGGACTACTTACTTAAAAGACACTCTCACAATATGAAGACTTGCATGTAAAGTTGCAAATAGTTAGAATAATAGGGACTACTTACCAAAAAAAAAAAAAAAACCCTCTCACAATATGAAGACTTGCATGTAATTTGAAGAAACTGTGGAGGGTTTGCCGCAAATCTCCATCATAATCCATGCACCTACTTGAAGTAACGGTTTGGATAGGCAGAGATTTTATTAAAATCCAAGACAACGGTTGATCAAAAAAAGAAAAAAAAAAAGAAAGAAAGAAAACACACTCAAAGAAAAAGTGTTTTACCCTCCAACCATCCCGGAGAAACTAGTAGAAACGTCACGCGAAGAAGGAAACAAAATAATAGGAAGTGCATTTCACCAACTCAACGTTATCAACATAAGTTAATCACCATCTTCCATCATAGAGAATGTCGAATACTAGGCATTGTGCTTCTTCTCTGAGCTGCTTGATGGACAGACGCGTCATCACGTTATACGCCGAGAGCTAACGAAGCTCTTCTTCCCTAGATCGCCCACGCGAACCACGGATCGTTGTTCATTAGCAGGGAGAATCGAAACAGAGGCACGCCAGGACCGTCTTCGTTTCCAGCTCTTGGTGCCTATAAAAGGAGGAGGAGGCTACTAAGAAGCTTACTTCAAGTAAGAGGTTTCTCTGTCTTTGGTGAGGGTCTGTGAGTGAGCGTCCGTTCTTTTCAAGTAGGTCGTCGAAAACCTCATTGGAGCAGATAAAAGAACCATGTTCTTCTTCTTTCTCTATGTTTTCCTATTCCTGACCATGCATATAGCTATTTTCAGGGAAACACGAAGAAGTTGGAGCTAAGATTCTCCACAAGGGCCTGTGCAGCCGTCCGGTAAGCATGGACTCCTCTTGTCTGTCATTAATAGCAAGACAAAAGAGAAGGTTTCTTAGCAAGCTATCCTAACTCTGATATGTTGAAAAAGAAGAGAAAGTGTTAAAAAGAAACCAGCTTCAACTAAACTTGAATATAAATAACATTCTTGAAAACATGAACAGAGAAAGAAAAGAGGAAGGTGGGAGGTTTTGGTGGCATGTGTGCATCTCTGTTTCAGAGAAGAACGATGAATAATCAAGTCTAACAACATTAATAACATTAAACTTAAGTTCAAACACTTATGTGGTTGGGTTTAAGAAGAAAAGAGAGTATTGGCATAATTCTCTAAGTTTTATTAAGAAGAAGAAGAAGAAGAGAGTGGGGAAAGTATCTCACATGCATGCCTTCAAGCATCTTAGTTTCAGCTCTCTTAGGTTGGGTTAATAAGAGAGAAAGAAGAATGGGATCCATGCATGCCTTGCTGCTAATAATTCACAGAAAAACTTGGGTTAATAACATGCAAAATAAAGGGGTTGCAATGGGGTTTACTAACAACAAGATGAAGGAAATTATATTAGGTGGGCCACAACCCATAGTGGTAAATGGCTGGATCGAATAGTAAGGGAAAAGAATAGGGGAAAAGTAATATATGCATGTTTAGTTGGATAATTATGGGTTGCAGCCCATCATTTTGAATTGACTCAAATTATGTAATAGCAGGCCATCAAATTGAGTTACACCCAAGAACAACTCCAATCTCTAAGGCACCCTACAGGATGGCCCCAGTAGAACTGAAAGAGCTGAAGACCCAATTGGAGGAACTACTGGAGAAGGGGTTCATTAGACCTAGTGTCTCCTCCTGGGGTGCACCGACTACCGACAGCTGAACGGGGTCACCATCAGGAACCAATACCCTCTACCCCGCATCGATGACCTTTTCGACCAACTAAGAGAAGTGTGTGTCTTCTCAAAGATCGACTTGAAGTTGGGATATCACCAGCTGCTAGTGAAGGAGGAAGATGTGCCAAAGACAGCTTTTCGAAGTTTTGAATTCTTGGTAATGCCCTTTGGATTGATGAATGGACCAGCAGCACTTATGGGGATGATGAATAGAGTATTCGCACCCTATTTGGACCAGTTCGTTGTGGTCTTCATCGATGATATATTGGTGTACTCTCAAAGTGTTAAGGAACACGTACACCACCTTAGAATAGTGCTGCAAACATTAAGGGAGTAGCAACTATATGCCAACCTCAAAAAGTGTGACTTTTGGTTGGGAGAAGTGAAGTTCTTGGGACACGTTATCTCAACGTTAGGGATTTACGTGGATCCCGAGAAGATTGAAGCGGTAACTAACTAGAAAGCCCCAACCACAGTCAAGGAGATCAGGAGCTTCCTGGGTTTGGCCAGTTACTACAGGCGGTTCGTGGAAGGGTTTTCTTCAATCGCCCAGCCTATGACCAAGTTGTTGCGGAAGAATGCAAGGTTCGAGTGGACTGAGGAATGTGAGCAAAGCTTTCAAGAACTGAAGAACCGATTGGCGTTTGCTCCTATCCTCACCCTACCTACAGCAGGCATAGGATTTGAAATTTATAGTGATGCTTCGTATAGGGGCTTGGGTTATGTCTTGATGCAGCAGGGTAGAGTTATCGCCTATGCATCTAGGCAGCTCAAGACTCACGAAGTAAACTATCATGTTCATGATCTGGAGCTAGCGGCGGTGGTCTTTGCTTTGAAGATATGGTGACACTATTTGTATGGTGAAGCCTGTAAAATCTTCACCGACCACAAGAGACTGAAGTACTTGATGAGCCAGCAGGAGCTGAACATGAGACAAAGATGGTGGATGAAATTGCTGAAGGATTATGATTGTACTTTCGAGTACTACCTCGGCAAGGCGAACGTAGTAGCTGATGCCTTGAGCAAGAAAACCATGGCACGGTTGGGGTCCACCGACTTCGCCCAACTTTATGAGCTTAGATCCACTAGAGTCCAGTTCTTAGTAGATGAGCTAGGGGTGTTATTAGCAAATTTCCATCTATGGTCGACGCTGATATCTCAAATCAAGGAAGCGCAGCGGCATGACTCCAGACTGATGCAATTAGCCGCAAAGATGCAAAACGGAAGACGTGGCGATTTCTCCTTATCCTTCGATGGAGCGGTAATGCTAGGAACCTGGTTATATATACCAAACAATGAGGACCTCAAGTTGCAGATCATGGAGGAAGCTCATTGTTCAGCTTATGCAATGCATCCGGAAAGCATGAAGATATACCGCAACATCAAAGAAAACTACATCTGGAGGAAGATGAAGAAAGAGATCGCCGAGTATGTGGCCAGGTGTTTGATCTGTCAGCAGATCAAAGCTGAGCACAAGAAGCCACCGGGGTTGTTGGTGCCTTTGGAGATCCTGGAATAGAAGTGGGAAAGGATAGCCATGGATTTTGTGTCTGGTCTACCCCGAACCAGTCAAGGCGAGGACGTCATATGGGTAATCATAGACAGGCTGACCAAGTCTGCCCATTTCCTTCCGATTATGACAACTTACTCTCAAGATTAGTTGGCACGGATATACGTTGATCAGATTGTGAGACTACATGGCGTACCCGTGTCGATCGTATCAGATAGAGACCAGAGATTCACCTCTCACTTCTGGAAGAGTCTGCATAAGGCCTTGGGGACGCGACTGAACTTTAGCACAGCATACCATCCGGAGATAGATGGACAATCGGAGAGGACCATTCAGATACTTGAGGATCTTCTTCAAGCATGCATTATGGAACTCCCCGGGAACTGGGACGAGAATCTAGGACTATTGGAGTTTGTGTACAACAACAGCTACCATACAAGCATTGGGATGCCACCTTATGAAGCACTATACGGCAGGAGATACAGGACTTCGCTATGCTTGGATGAAGAAGGAGAGAGGAAGATATTAGGCCCGGAACTGGTTCAGCAAACCTCGAAGAAGGTCAAGCTTATTAGAGAACGGCTAAGGAAAGCTCAAGATAGGCAGCGGGGTTATGCCAACAACCGCCGCCGAGATTTAGAATTCGAAGTGTGGGAGATGAAGTATTCTTTAAGGTATCTCCGTGGAAGGGGGTACTAAGGTTCCATAAACGGGGGAAGTTGAGCCCTCGGTACATCGGGCTGTATGAGATAGTGGATAGGGTAGGTCATGTAGCCTACCAGCTTGTCTTACTAGAGGAGTTGTCGAGGTTTGTTTACACAAAAAAAAAATGAAAAAAATAATTATGAAATTTTTGAGGGGTATATAACCAAATTTCTCTTAAAATAAAAAAAATATATCCGGCGATATCCTAAGGCAAGCCAAGGACACATATCCCAAGGCAAGCCAAGGAAACGAATCCTAAGATAGCCCGAGAACATATATCTCGAGGCAATCTCAAATTCCAAGATGTCCGAGAATACAAATCTCGAGGCAATCTAAATGCAAATCCTAAGATAATCCACGGGCACAAATCCCGAGGTAAATCTCAAGACAACCCCATGTGCACAGATCCCGAGATAAATCCAAAATAAATAAATAAATCTAAAAAAAAGGGTTTCATTTGGATAAGATCAAGGTGGTTAATTCAAAATTTAAAAAGAGAGAGAGAGAGAGAGAGAGAGTAGTTGGACCAGGTTTATCTCCACCAGGTGATGGTTAATTTAAATCTTAAAATAAAATAGGAAAGTTTCATATTATCCCTGGTGTTATTCTAAATTTTAAAATAAAATATAAGAGATTTGATGTTATCTACTCACAACTCTCTATTGCCTTGATCATTTGGTCTATAAAAAAGGAAGACCCGGTGAAATAAAAGGGGGGGAGGTAGAGGGGAAAGAAGAAGCATATCATAGCCCCTCCCTCTCCTGTTTTCCTCATCACCGCCGTCCCTCACCACGCCTCTGGCTCCCTTGTGGAGGCCGCTACCGCTCATCATCGATCAAGCTTCCGGCTCCCTTGTGGAGGCCTCACCAATCATCGTCGATCAAGCTTCTGGCTCCCTTATGGAGGCCATTGCCGCGTCATCGATCAAGTCTTTGGCTCCCTTGTGGAGGCCGTTACCGCCCGCCGTCGATCAAGTTTCCCTCCCTCGTGGAGGCCATCGCCTTGCCGCCAATGCCTACCGTTACCGGAGAAGGAGTTTAAGATTATACATATAAATTCTGAATGAAGTCCACGCCCAAACCCTCTGTCACTTGCCTAAATCCACCGTTGCTCTTGATGAACCCAGTTTCATGTTGAGAAATCCATTGTGATGTCAAGTCAGAGAACTTGCATCACCACCATTTGAGGGCAGTTCGAAGATCGTTGCCGTGCGTCTCTGAGAACACCATTGCCTTAGATGGAGATACTCAATCTCAACCAACTCCTCCTGGGTCATACTCGGCTGCCTCGTGAAGGAGAGCAAGATCAAGACCTTGGAACGAGTTTATCTCCGTTCCCTCCCTGTGAAGGAGCATCAGATTAGGGAGACCTTCCTCAAGGGTCTTGGCAGCGGTCTCAAGGACGATGTCATGAAGATCATGCCGGTACGAAGCATACCCGGGCCGGACAACAAACACGCTTCAAAGCCTTTATCATCATTAGCGACAGCAATGGTATGTTCGATTGGTTATTATTCGAGTGGTGCTTTGTGGTTCTGGGATTGTGGTTGTTCGGGTATCAGAGAAAGTGCTGCAGTTCGCTGGGAGCAATGGTGTGTTCAATTATCTCATGCCTTACCCAGGATATTTCAAGGTTCTGATTACATGCTTGTGGAGATGACTTATAGAGTTTCATAAGCTAACACCTTCAAAAACAAGAATCTATAGTTGGTGAATGTATGCAAAGTATGAGGAACAGAGAAGCAGCAGTTACCTTTTTGGGACCTATATACCCCGTGGGCAATTGGTGAAGGGATAGAGTGAAAGTCTTGATGGAATACAAGCAACTACAAGCCCAGATTTGTGGAGATCTCGGATGTTGATGGCCATTCAAATGGGGTATGAAGAGAAGGGAGCAATGCTGCAGAATAAAGGGAAGGAAGAAGAAAATGAAAGAAGAAGAGGGTTGTTGCAATCTCATGAAAGTTGAAGTTGTTATAGCTGCACCATAAAGAAGAAGTTTGATAAAACTAATATTATTATGCAGATGTGTATGATTGTAAATTTTGATTGTAAGGTGTTCCAAATGTCATGCTACATGCTTACCTGTGTAAGATGTCCATCACCTGTTTGATAAAATGTTTCAAAAAAAGGTATTTCAAAGCATACTATAAAAAGAAACTATCAAGAGGAGCTAGTATTATCTCATGCTTCAATAGAGGAATGATGGTGTCTAACTTTGGAGACGATAAAATGAACATTGATAAAAAGGAGGTGGCTCTACGAAGATTGATTTTGGGGTCATCCTTGGTGCAATCCCATTGTGTGGTATTGTTACTTCAAAAGAACAAAGAGTACATTTTATTTATTATTTATTTATTTTTCTTGGGCAATCCCTGCAAATGTAAGTGTACTCGTTCATAAATGAAAGTGAAGTTTGGTTAGAGAATATTTGATTCCAATGGTTCTATATGAAATATTTCATTCTAATAGTTATGTTGGCAAACATGGTTATGAATATGCCTCAAAGTCAACATCAGCATGAATCATATCTAGACTTTACCAACCTGTTGCCAACTCCAACATCATGTCATCCGAGCATGACTCCCACCATGAAGTACCATAAAACATACATGGGTATATGCTTGCTTATATATATATATATATATATATAACAAGAAGAATGGTTATAGACTCCAAGGCATATATATATATATATATATATATATATATATATATATATATATATATAGAGAGAGAGAGAGAGAGAGAGAGAGAGAGAGAGAGAGAGAGAGACCCATGCTACTATAAGGCCGGCCGGAACACTGTTCCGATAAGGTCGCCTCCCATTTTGGCCCTTGGAGCATGTTTTGAGGAAATCCAACCTTATGGATGGAAAGAACATCGAAAAATAAGCTAGCATGTCAATTTTCATACAATTTGGGAACTTGTAGGGTCTTCATCTTGACGGGTGAAAATTTATAGAAATCTTATCGGTTCAGAATTTCACCCGTTAAGATGAAGACCCTACAAATTCCCAAATTGTATGAAAATTGACATGCTAGCTTATTTTTCGATGTTCTTTCCATCCATATGGTTGGATTTCCTCAAAATACTGTGCAAGTGGGTCAAATGGAGGCGCCCGCGACTTCTGTAAATATAAGCCGCATATAGTAGCATGCCCGTATATATATATATATATATATATATATATATATATATATATATATATATATATATATAAAGAGAAGAAGAAGTCATGCAAAACAAAAAAAAAAGAACTGGGCCCACTTTATAAAAGAAGACTGATTTAATTAAATCAGTAAGAAATTATTATTAATGAAATAGGCACTTTATGGCTAAAATGCAATCAAAAAGAGAAATTTGAACTCATATTAATTGGGTATACATGTGCATGTATCTCGAGGTTTTGAAGAGTGCTCATTCAAAACAACATGGAACTATTGAGAATTTGATGGAAGAGTGCCTCTCACTTCAAAAGACAACTGCAGATCTAAAGAAGCAGAAATTGGATTTGCAGGATCACAATTTTCTTCTTAAGATTGAATTAAGTGAGTCATTTAAGAAGACTTAAGAAGAGCCTTGATTTTCATGAGAAAATGGAGTTCTTGGAAGAAAAATTGTCTTTACTACATAAAGAAGTTAAGGAAAGAAAATAATAATATGACAACAAAGAAGCCACATTACAGGAAATTGGCTGAGAAGATATGCCAATTTCTGCAAATCTGCCAACTTGACAACCCTCCATTCAAATATCGATAACTTTTGATAGGAAACTCCGATCAAGGTGAAATTTACGGCATTAGAAACTAGACACCCGGAGCTTTCCAACCATGTATGGTGCAGCTCACCTCGGCAGCCCAATCAATACAGATTTTGATGGAAAGGGAAGTCAATTCCTGTAATTCTGCCAGCTTGACTACCCTTCATACAAATACTGATAACTTTTGATAAAAACTCCGATTGGGATAAAATTTGCGGCATTAGAAATTAGACATCCAGAGCTTTCCAACTATATATGGTGCAACCCCTTTCGGTAGACCAGCCGGTACAGATCTACGGTTCTTTCCAAAGTTAGCAAATGCGGTCACATCTCCCAACCTGCCTTGAAATGAGAAACATGTAACGAGGCACTAGGCGGCAATATAGCAACATAAATTCAAAGGGCGGCGGCGAGGCATACAAGGCGGCGTCATATAAATAAAATAATATATATACATGATGATATATGTAATAAAGTCATAATTTTCAAATAAATGAATTTTCAAATTATATTCATTTCCCTTGCCTCTACTTGTACTTATGCCCTTAATCGGAGGTTCCCAAGACTCTGTTTGGGGTAATTAATAATAGAGGCGTGCCTCTATTAGGAATGGAAGAACCCACAAATAAAAAAATATGACATTTGTGATTCGATATGTCGCCTGGTGTCTCTTCACAGACACGATGCCAGGCAGGTATTTTCAATCCCACAAGGTTACACAACGTATTTCATGTATCGGTACTACGAAAGTGAATCAAGGATCCAAATCAAGTTTTGACGGGGCTAGCCGTAGAACTGGCACCTGATTTGACATATGTAGAGGGACCGGTATGTATCCTCCACAGGAGAGAACAAGTATTGAGAAATAAGGTGGTACCTCTGGTCAAGGTATTATGGAGTCATCACCAAGTGGAGGAAGCCACTTGGGAGAGAGAGGATCAAATGTTGTCACAGTATTCTCAGTTGTTTTAGTTAACCATGTATGGAAATTTCGGGGACAAAATTTGGTAAGGGTGGGAGAAGTGTAACACCCCGAAATTTTTAAATAAATAATCAAAAAATTTCTGAAAATTTCTAAAAATTTCAACGAGATTAATTAACACAGAAAATGAATTAATTATTTTTAAACTTAATTAAAGGAAAATCGGGAATTTATGGGTCAAAAATTCGGCCTCGAAACTATTGGGCCAGAGAAGGCCATTTTGAGCCAGGCCAATTAGACATGAAATAGTTGGAGGTGGATTGAAAAGAATAATCACGGTTAATTAATTTAGAAATTCATTAAGTGTTAATTAATCTAAATTAACCAAGTCGGAGATACTGGACAAAAATTGGAGTCCCGATAAAGCAGAACTTGCCAAGTCAAAAGCCGAGAAAATCGGATCTGGGTTGGGACTAGAGTAACCCGTAACACTACAGTACGCTCGTGTCACTGGGGTCGTCTGACCCGGGATTCCCGGATTTGGGTCGGTGAGTTATTGAGAAGATAATATTATTAAAAAGTGATGTGACATAAAGTTAGGAAGATAATATAAAATAATTGAAATAATTGAATTCTTTTTAAAAAGATAATCTAAATAATTTGATTTCAATATTATAAAAGAATATAATATTTAATTAAAAAGGGTTATTTATAACATGATAGGAGAGAGAGATCTCTCTCGATCTGAAGATTTTCAGATTGAAATCACGCCTTCTTCTTCCTTTTTTCCCTTCTCTTCCGACAACTCCACTGGCAAGCCTACCCACACCCGTTGGCCTCGCCTTGTCTCCTACCAACCCCACTGTCGGTACCGCAGCCGTGATCCCTCCGCCAGGTCGCACGCCCCCGGCGTCCGCTCCAGCCCGCGGCCACTCCGGCTGCTCCATCGCGCCGCCACGACGCTGCCCGGCCGGCCTTCTCCGGCTAGTTGTGCCGCCGGTTCTCTCCCCTCTCTTGACCCAGCCAACTGTTGTAGACCTGCTCCCCTTTTTCTCCGTCGAGCTTCCACCGGTCTTCGTCTCTCAACCCAGCCATTTTCCCTGCGCCGACGCCCTTTTTCCAAAGATCCCTACGCCGGCGAGGTCCCTTCTTCTCTTGTGAGCTTAAATTGGGGGAAACCCTAAAAGAAACACATGAATTAGGGTTCTAAAATTATAGGAAGATAGGGCTGAAAACAGATGGAGTTTAAGAGGGGAATTAAGAGAAAATTTCTTGTATGGACATAAGAGTTAATTGTTTTACTTAAGCATGTTAATTTGAGTGAATGTTTTTATAATTTCGGGGCCCTCCAAATAGAGGAGGTGCTATCGAATTTCCGTAGAAAATCTTAAGTATTAATACTTGATTATTCTCCCATGATCATGCTTAGCATTTAATCACTTTTAAGGCGCATGTTAGAAGCTTTTAAATTGAACTTAGGACAAAGAGAGCTAAATCCTCTGTGGAGAAATTCCGTATTTTCATGCTTTAGAAATACGAAATTCATGTTAAGAGAAATCAAATTCTATTTAACTTGATGAAATTATCGTACTCTAACGAGTCTAATTAGAGTATAAGATAAGAATACGGTTTTCGTATTCCTGAAATTCCGTATTTTTGATTTTAAGGAAAAGGAAAAGGCAAAGGCAAGGCCGTTGCTGCTGAAGGACCTAGTCAGCCTTAGAGACTACTCAAACTCAGGTGAGGGAACACAACTGGAAATTATCGTATTGTTTACCGTATTTTCATCGTACTTATTTATTTGAGAATTATAGATATGAGTTTATTAATTATCATAAAATACTTTGAATGTTCAAGCATGACTTTATTGGTAATGTTCGGGATTTGAAACTCGTCTTCGAAAAGCATGTGAAAAACACATAAACATTTCAGAAATAGAAAATGAGAGATTGATAGAAATTTTAAGGCCTAAATATACTATTCATCCATGTACTATAGCCCAATGTTCATTGTCGTCCCTGTACTTTAAAAATGTTCAATACGGTCCCTATACTTTGCATATTTTGTTCAATACCGTCCCTGAAGCTGACGTAGCAACAAAAATAATAATTTTTTGATTTTTCTTATTTACACGTGGCGGTATTTTGCTGACATGGCATACATATTCTGTCACACCAGCAAAATAATAATTTTTTAAAAATATTTTAGAATAAATTGTTTTTTTAAAATTATTTTTTAAAAATTATTATTTTGCTGACGTGGCAGAATACGGATGCCACGTTAGCAAAATACTGCCACATGTATATACAAAAATCAAAAAATTAGGTTGTATTTCATATGTGCTGTCATGTCAGCGTCAGGGACGGTATTGAACAAAATATGTAAAGTACAGGGACCGTATTGAACATTTTTAAAGTACATGGACAAAAATTAACATTGGGGTATAGTTCAGGGATGAATAGTATATACTATAGCTTTATGACAGAGCCAGAGAGTACGATACTAGGTAGGGAAGGGGTTGTTTTCATAACTTTGTTTTTAGTCCAAACTATCTGTTTTCAAACCCTCCTGTTTTCAAGAAATAAAACCCCCTTTCCGTACCCGTCAGGTGCCTAGTATACGTATATATATACTATAGCTCAACGGTTGTTGATTGGTCCGACCGAAGAGCTATCGGGTGTTGATTGGTCCGCCCGTTTCCACTCTAGTTCCGCAGTATGGAAGTAGAGGTGTAGCTGACATTAATATGATTGATGATTATGATATGATTTCACATATTGTTAACCTTCCGGTTGTTGATTGGTCCAACCGTGTTGGCTACTGGCTTTGATTGGTCAGCCAGGACAATTATGGAAATCATTTCTGATACCGATGATAAATGATTGAAGAAACTCATATGTGCATGTCTTTGGCTTTCTATTGATGTTCGCATGATTCATGTAAATAGATTGAAGATAATGCATCGACTCTCATGTCTATATTTTGAATTTATCTTCATACTTTATTAAAAATACCACTTTTCAGAATCCATCGATAAAAACATCGATGAAACACCCAACAAACAAGTCAAAATATTGGAGTTCATCTGTAATCAACTCACCTGACAAAATCCCTAGTGCTTGATTTGGCCTTCAGAAACGAAAATTGGCATTCCCAACTACTGTCGTTGCTACAGTAAATGGACAGAGTTTTCTCTAAATTAATCAAAATGAACCGTTAAAAAAATATTAAGAAATAAAAATTATACTTTAACAAAACTTACTTTCTCCCTACCTTCTCTTTCTCTTTTTTTTCCTTTCTCTCTCTCTTATTTTCTTTTGTTCACTGACATCTCTCTCTCTCTCTCTCTCTCTCTCTCTCTCTCTCTCTCTCTCTCTCTCTCTCTCTCTCTCTCTCCTTTCTCTCCTCTTCTTTCTTGCTTCTTTCTTCTCCTCTTATTATGGAGGAATCATTTGATTGAAGAGGCAACCTGGGAATTAGAGGAGGCCATGAAACAAAAGTCCCCACATCTTTTTATATCTTAAGGTACGATTTAAATTTCGAGGACAAAATTTATTTAAGGGGGAGAAATATAATACCCTGATTTTTTGAATTAATATTAAATAAATTAAAATAAGGGTTAATGCTGGATTAAAGTATAAAGGATAATATTAGAATAAGAAAACGTTTAGGTTAAATTAAAATATTTTTATATATATAATAATAAAAATTATTATTATTATTATAATAATTGAGTAACTTCATGGAAGCATCCTTCCACTGCCTCAAAGCTCTATAAATTAAGCCTCAACCGATTGGAATGAAATTGACAGATAGAAAGAAAGGAAGGAGGGGAAAAGAGAGGAAAGAGAGAGGGTGGAAAGAGAAGAAAGAGAGAAAGAGGAGGAGAGAAGGCAGGCGGAGGGAAAAAGAGAACGAAAGGAGAGGAAAGAGAGTGAGAAGGAAAAGAGAGAGAGAGAGAGAGAGAGAAAAGAGAGGGGGAGAGAGAAAGGGAGAGAGATCTCATTTTTTTTAATATCCTTCAAGATTTTAAAGGAGGTTCTGACAAAATAGGAGCTTGGGTTAAAGGTAAATTTATTGTTAATTTCTCTTTTTCTTAAAGTTTTTATCCGTGGAAGTATATATATATATATATATATATATATATATATATATATATATATATATATATAGGTGTCTGCCTTTATGGTCGGTTATACATATATGATATATCCACATATATGTGTAGATATTCGCCTTCATGGTCGGTTACATATATATGGTTAGATGGATAATAACTTTCTTTAAGCATTCCCACAATACTAAGTGTATATCTAATTTCTTTCCGTAAGTGGATAATAACTTCATAGTGGCAACTTTCCACTTTTTACGCTTATATAAAAATAGACTATATAAAAATGGACTCAAAGGATGTGATATTAAAATCCTTTAAGGGAATGACCTTTTACGTGGGAGCAAGACTTTAATAAGAAAATGGATATAATAAAAATGAATAAGCAATAACTTAAAACCTTTTCCAAAGGAATGACTTTTGGATATTTTGGTGACACAAGAAATCACCAAAAAGCTTAGCCAGGAAGGAAGGAAGATAAAGGATCCACTTTCTTGACTAGGGTAAAATCAACCCTTTTCTTTGCAATCTTTTTGGATTCTATGGGTTAACGCTAAAGCCTTTCCATGGTTGAATTCTTTATGTGTGCTTTATTACACACTTTTATGTCTACATTCTTCTTGTCTCCTTAAGAGCATGAAATTTGTAACACCCATCTCTTTACTGAGACCGATGTCACACCAGCCAGGTCAGGAGGGCATCCTATGCCTAAGGCTGTAATTAAAATCACATGTTATCAATGAAGTACTCTAGATAAAATCCATATGACATAAAGATAACCGGTTACACACCAGGAATCATATTCAAACCAAGTCATAATAGAGTACAACATATAAAGTTTGGGCAACTATGGCCCCAAATACAGCAGAAGAAAATCATAATTAAGGTCTAGTACAACACATCAAAACTAAATATAAGAACAGGTACGCCAGAGCCAGCTAAACTTCGATCCCTGCTTGAGACAGAGCTACTATCCAGATCCATGTCTAGACCCAGTAACAGAAAAACAATAATCGAAAGGGGCTGAGCTATACAAGCTTAGTGAGTAAAGACAGCACCGCCAGGTATTATACATACCTATCTCTCGATAGAACTGTACTAAGATACTTGTACATAAACAATGCAAGTATAAATCATGAAGGTCAGCATAATTATCTCAAATCCTGATAAGCATGCTAACACGATCAAAAATCCGAAGAGAGCACACAAGCAATCTCATATCATATCAAGCATATAGTAAACATGTATATGCGATGGCCTCGTATAATACAAGCATGTACCCCTAGTTAAAAAGTCTCCGTAAGGACTCCAACTCCCATCAAGGAATAGTGGCATACATCTACATGATCCTGATGATCGGAAACAGTGGCATATATCTACATGAGTCCGGTACTTGACGACCAGCAGTATACATCTACATGTGTACGTCAAGTGTCAATCTTGTATCCGATACGGGCTCTCACAAGAGACAGGAAGGGGGTTTTTATAAAAAGAATGACTTTCGCAAACATTTTTGGTTTTAAGAAAAATGATTGAAAACAAGCCCCTTCCTTAACCCGGTCTCGTCTACTTTAATATTTGGGCTCTATCCTGAGCCCTGCTAGGTCCCCCATACATAACTACCTAAGGTGCAGCCTATGATACATGAAATAATCTTTATCTACCCCTTAGGGTTCCCTTTACCATTTCTCATGCTCTTTAAAGTTTAATCAATTAAACAAGCATGAAATCACTATATAACTATAGCGATAAAATGCATCGGCATCCACAAACCGATATAAAACTCATAAGAATACGAGAAACCGAAATCATGATAAATACATGAATAAAATCTATATTTACCATAAAGTCCCCTCACCTTAAGTCCTTCGCACGTTCCTAGGTCTAGCTCGGTCCTCCTGAAGCTCCCGCGGGACCTTTACCCTTTCCTAGAATCAATAATAGTACTAAGCAAATACGAAGTTCATATTTTTCATAACTTAGTTTTATAGCTTTAGAATATGAAGATCTAAGAATACGGAAATCGTATTCTTAACTCAGACTCCTATTTAAGCTCGAAGGAGCATATTAAAGACATTAAACTCCTAAGATTATGCTTTCCTACTTAACGAGCATTACATGTCTTCAAAACTCCTAGAATGTCCCTAAGCATGCTTAATTTGCCAAGATTAATTAATCTAAAGCATGAACCATTAAACATGTTAATCATGGAAACTAATCACACTTAAGCATATTAACATGATCACTAATAGGGTATTTATACTTTAGAATTTTCATGAAAATTCGGCGGCACCTCCCCTATTTATATGCCTCGAAAATTATACAAACAATTACATTTCATTAACATGAATTAACTTAATCATTCACAAGTCTCTACTCATGATTAAACACTTCAATATCCCCTTAATCCTCCTCATTTCACAACCCTACTAACACCACCAACATCAAGTTAATTTCCACATTCATTCATCAAGAATCCTCTCCATCCTTCAAGTAATTTATCCCCAAACCACTACATGCCCTAAATTAAGAGATAATTAAAAGGTTTTCCCCCAAATCTCCACTCACAAAGTGGTAAGAGTTCGTCGAAGGGGGAAGAGGTGGATGGGGCTGGAGCTCGGCTGGTCGGCGGGTGGTGGTCGCGGCCGGACGGAGAGGGTGGCACGCGAGGGGCTCCGGCGGCGGGCAGCACAACAAAGGCGGGGCGGCTCCCGGCCGGCGTGGTGCTCAAGGCGGCGCAGACGCAAGGTTGGAGGGTCAGGGTCGGCAGCTGTGGCAAAGCGGCGGCATGGCTCAGCCCGGCTCACAAGCGGTAGGTATCGCCTTCAGAGAGGCACGCCTCCTCTGAGCACGAGCGAAATAGAAAAGGGAGAGAGAGAGAGAGAGATAAGAGTTTTCTCCTCTCTCTCTCTCTCTCTCTCTTTCTCTCATCTGTTATATATACAGATGAAGGATTTTAATTTAATAAATCTTTTTATTAATTAAACCATTATAATATCTTATCTTTTAATTTAACTTTAACTTTTTTATTAATCTATCTTATCATCTAGTTATTGTCACATGAATTTAAATTAATTAAATTATCTTTAGTTTTATGTCACATCGCCCTTTAATAAATCTTATCTCTTCAATGATTCACCAACCCAAATCCAAAAATGCCGAGTCAATGATTCTAGTCATCACGGGCGTACTGTAGCATCACGGGGTCAGAATCTCGTCAGACCAGATCCGCAAATATCGGCTTTTGACTCACCCGATCTACTTTATCGGGACTCTAACATTTATCTGATTCTCATACTTAGTTAATCTTGATTAATTAACACTTACGAAATCTCTCAATTAATTAACCGAGGTTATCTTAATCATCCACCTCCAACTATTTCAAGTGTAAGTGGCCTGGCCCAATAAGGCCTTCCCTAGGCCCATTAGTTGCGAGGCTGGATTTAAATTTATTATTTCTCGATTTTCCTTTAATTGGGCTTTAAAATAATTAATTTATTTTTCATGCTAATTAATCTCATTAATTGTCGAGAATTTTCTAATTTATTTACTTAGAAAATTCGGGGAGTTATAAAATTTTTGAAACCCTTTATGTTCTTTTATGATTAAATGCTTCAATTCTGATTTTTATGCCTGGACGAATGTTATGTTGACGGGTGGGCCTGGAATTATATAGCCCTCCAATGCATTGGGTAAAGCATATCTCTGGAATGGGTAAATCCAATGGATAATAAGTATGGTGTCATGACAGTTAGCCTTGACAATTTTATGTTATGACGTCCAAATTGTTCATGATAACTTTTCCTATGTTTAATGCTTATGTTTGATGCTTAATACCCTCAGTGACTTTGTTATCTCAATATCTTTACTCTCACAGTTCATGCCTTTACTCTCACAATTCATGTTTACCTTACTGGGCTATCTTAGCTCACCCCTTTATTTCTTTGATTTCCAACCCCAGGTGAGCTAGAAGTCTAAGGAAGGGAGTTGCGTAATAGGACTCGTGACAGTGCTCAAGAATTTAAGTTTATGCCTTTTAGTATTTTGTTTATATATAAGGGTTTGTAATATTGTATCTGGTGTCCTAAACTCCTAATTTTTAATCATTATGATCTTTGGATATAATAAATTATGTAAGAATTATGTATGTTTAAGCTATGTTTTGGGATTAAAGCACCCGATCTGAAGCTTCCGTATTTTGGGGTGTTACATAGTTAATCCTAGACAGTCCTAGGGGTAGTCAGAGCCTTAGGGTGGGAGTCATGTCAGTAAACATAGATGAAAATAAATACTAGTTGCTCTTCAGGAAGACTGTTATTATATACTGACGCCTGTGATATTGCAGAATGCCCCCAAAAAGGGACGTGGTAGGCAACCCCGAGTGCCTCGTGAAGAATCGATGGAAGAACCCATTATAGAGGCTCCCGGAAGTGGAGACGATAAGGAAGAAGCATCCTGGGTACACTACAGGCAAGGTATGACCCCAGGATGCAACAAACACTTGAGCGGTTGGCGCAATTACTTGAGGTATTCTCTCAGTACCAGCAGACGCGAGCCAGGGATCCAGACTATGTTACTAGAGCTAGACAGATGGGGGTTACACCCTTCATTGGGATGGTGGATTCTGACGCCGGGCAGGATAGCGATCATCCCGCGGGCTAGCCGAATCCAAGAACCGCAAGAAAGAATAACGAAGAACCAAAAGAACCAGAGAAAATACTCTGAAATTCAGGAAAATATTATTACTCAAAATTCAATAATCTAAGACCAACCCACAAGCCGGGATAAATAGCTTCAAAAGAATAGCCTAGAAACCCTATCATCTTTTCTAAATTGCCAAAATTGGAAAATTATTATTCAAAACTAAAACTTATCTAAATTTAAAACTCTAAACAAATTATATAACTCCTAAAAATCCAACATCAAATCGGATTCAAATCCTATCCTAATTTGATAAATAATTTAATACTAAAAACAACAAAAAAATATCTAAATAGTGATATGACGGGAAAACAACAGAATTTGATTCAAAGATGACGCCAACCAAGTCGATCTGGGTGACCACGTGGTGCACGCCGAAACGAGCTTTCCGGATGGGGTTCAAACGCGTGATTCCGACATCTATAGCCAAAGTTATGGTCAAAATATAAAACCACCCCAAAACTACTCCAATCACGTAACTTCCAGTCTTTACGTTAATCTGCTAACTCGGTACCAACTGACCCAAGCTTCCTGCATCAGTCACCCCGGGTTGGAAAGAACTCATCCTCGAGTTCAAAACAATATCTTTAGAATCGTCCGAAGACTTCTTGGTCTAATCTTCTGCTCGTGATCGTCATAGATAGGTTCGCCAATTTCCTCCTCGTAGTTTTCGTAGATGGGCAAGGTCTCCTCCTCGTATTCATCATAGATGGGTGAGATCATCTCCTCTTCATCGTCGTCTTAGGTGGGTGAGATCTCTTCCTCATCATCGTCGCAGATAGGTTGGCCAAACCTCTTATCACTATGATCATGGTGGTAGAGTTCCTCAGCCGGAACCTGCCCACGACAACTACGATCAAAATCGACACCGCAAACGCCTTGATAACTTCATGACTTGCCTCTGCAAATCCTTAATCATCAAGCATTAGGTTAACTCCGCGACTTGCCTCTTTAGATCCTCGTTCATCGCCTCCAGGGCGCTCCGATCACGGTATTGGACTTCCTCAGTCGGAACCTGTCCACCACGTCGACCACGGCCACCACAACCTTCAGCCATTGATGCCGATGCCACAGGAAGAAGACGAGCTCTCTGATACCAACTGACGCCGAGAAGAATAGCGATTATCCCGTAGGCTAGCTGTATCCAAGGACCACAAGGAAGAACAACGAAGAACCAAAATAACCAGAGAAAATACTCTGAAATTCAGGAAAATATTATTACTCAAAATTCAATAATCTAAGACCAACCCACAAGCCGGGTTAAATAGCTTCAAAAAAATAACCTAGAAACCCTATCATCTTTTCTAAATTGCCAAAATTGGCAAATTATTATTCAAAACTAAAACTTATCTAAATTTAAAACTCTAAACAAATTATATAACTCCTAAAAATCCAAGATCAAATCGGATTCAAATCCTATCCTAATTTGATAAATAATTTAATACTAAAAACAACAAAAAAAAATATCTAAATAGTAATATGACGAGAAAACAGCAGAATTTGAGTTCGAAAATGACGCCCACCAAGTCGATCTGGGTGACTACATGGTGCACGCCGAAACGAGCTTTCCGGATTCAAACGCATGATTCCGACATCTATAGCCAAAGTTATGGTTAAAATATAAAACCACCCCCAAAACTACTCCAATCACGTAAGTGGCTCGATCACTTCCAGTCTTTACGTTAATCAGCCAACTCGGCACCAATTGGCCAAAGCCTCCTGAACAGATTCGGCTGAGGTTGAGGCATGGATCAAACACTTAGAGCTGGTTTCTCGGGCGATGAGGTGCCTGGAGGAGGACAAGATGACCACCATTACCCTATTACTGGAGCAGAGGGCTCTGTTGTGGTGGGCATCCATCCTTAGTCGCTACTCAAGACCGGAGATAATAACTTGGGCCGACTTTAGAAAGGCGTTCGACCAACAATTTATGCCCTGCGTGTACCGTGATGCAAAGTGAGTAGAGTTTAGACATCTAGTTCAGGGGAACCTTTCTGTAGCCGAGTATGAGGCCAAGTTCACCGAACTGAGCTGCTATGCATCTTCCATGGTGGCGCGCGGACCCGTGGGAAAGATGTAGGAAGTTCGAAGAAGGACTGTGGGATGAGATTAGAACCACTGTAGCAGCTGCCGGTTTTGGAGATTAAAATAACATAGTGGAGTCCGCTTTAAGAGTGAAACAGAGCGTTCAGAAGCAGATACAGCGAATATACAACTGAAAGAAAAGAAACAACCCGAGCTCTCAGGTGGGCCGGAGTTCGAGGGCTAGTAAAAAGAGCAGTTGCAACAGCAGCGACTCTTCCTCAAGAGTTTACGGGCAAGGAAAACCTAGATGCCCAACTTGTAAGAAACACCAATTCGGAACTTGCATTATTTTGATCCATCCTGTCTATGGTTAAGTTGGACGAATAGGTTGTCAGCATGCATCTGGCCTTCATCAACTCCCAGTGTATGGAAACATATCAGTCCTTCCTTAACAGCAGCAAGCTCTCCCTCATATGTTGATTGAGCTTCACAAAGCCTTGATTCTGCAAGGCAAAACAGTATTGTATTTGTGAGGATAATAATTCCAATTCCAGCACATACCTTACCCTCGTTTCATGCTGCATTCACGAATATATGGTGACTGAATGTCTGCAATTCCCATTGCAGGACTGTCATTTCTTCCAACTCCTTGATATTATCCAACCTTTGCTATTGCTCCATTACCATAGCTTTTGCCTTGAATACCACTCCCAATAGGTTGATTCTCCATTCCTTGAAAACATGGTTACATCTCTCCTTCCAGATGAACCACAAGCTTGTAGCAATGATATTGACTTCATCCTTTGAATACGAGGGGAAAGGGTCATGTGGCTCGGGCTAATCCATTCTCCCACTTACTTGGTTTCCCACTCAAATGAATATAATATCATATATAAATGTCTTTTGCACTAAGCCCTCCCCCTTAATATCCTTCACATGAAACTCCATGTAAATTGCATGATAATATCCCAAGTTGCATATTTGCATATTCGCATAAAGGCCCCTTATTTCCTATAAATTTTGAATTTAAATCCAACACCTTAATTAAAATTAATCCATGTTCAATAACATGATTAGAGGGAGTTTTATTAGTCTAATAAGTATAGCCCTTACAATCCTCACCCCTTACAAAGAGTTTAGTCCCCTAAACTCGCATTAGGCTTCACTGAACAGCTCTAGGTATTGCTCTCTCATATCATTCGCGTGCTCCCAAGTGACCTCCCGATCAAAATGGTTACTCCATCTCACTTTGACGAACGGGATCACCCAATTCCTCAGTTGTTGCTACTTGAAATCCAAAATCTCCACCTGTCGCTCCTCATAAGACATGCATTCTAGATTTCCACTAGCTCATACCGTATGACGTGAGATGGATCTGATATATATCTCCTTAGCGTGGAGATATGGAACACAGTATGGATCCGAGCCAATTCTGGAGGTAGGGTCAATTTGTTTGTAACAACTCCAACCCTGTCCAATATAGCGTGGGTTGAGCTTCCCACGTTTCCCGAATCACGTGGTACCTTTTATTGGTGATACTTTCAGAAAGACGACATCACCCACCTGAAACTCCAGGTCAAAGTGGCGCTTGTTCGCATAACTCTTCTGGCGGCTCTGAGTTGTTTTCAGCTTGACCTTGTCCACAGTCCTTGGTACTATATCCTGTCACTCCCCGATCCGGATTCCAGGCCTCAGGGACGTGCACAGACTGGTTGTACCCAAGTAAAGGCGCATCTCACTCATATACAAGGCCTAGGTAAATCAAGAACATACAGCAGATAATAGCAAAATCTAGATAACATAAATAAATAACCAGAGTCTACAATGGAAATAAGATAATAAGGGTTTGAGTACCCTACATAAAGTTAGACCCTATAAGGTCCTACAAATAGTGTCTCACATATAAAGAAAATCTGAGGTCCTCGAACCTCTGCAAGCTATCCCAATCCGTCGCGTATTTCCTGAGTCCAAGTCACCTACTCCTCAGGATCTGAAAAGGAGAGAGAAAAATAAGTGGATGAGCTTTCTAAAGGAAAGCTCAGTAAGTACCCCGCAGGGATCGCAATGAAACCAAAACCAACACAAGACGATAAGAGATAAGTCAAAATGAACATGAACATCTCAAGCAATCATCAAAACAAACCAAGCAAGTATAGACCACGCCCCGCACTACCAAACCCTAGGAGTCTCCAACCTACCACAAAAACTAGCAAATAGGGGCTCCTAACCTAGCAGCAGCCCTCAGGCTCTGGAAGAGAAATCTAAGAAAGAACTCAACAACAATCCCCCTGTCAGCACCATCAGCCTCGGCTACAAACGACCCTCCGGTCGCAAGTCGATAGCGCCACCTCTCGTACATGTCAACACATACGAGAGGTGGCGCTACCAACTCACGACCAGAGAGTCGTTTCCAACTGAGGCTGATGGTGCTGACCCGGGGATGCTTGCTGAGTTGTTTCTTTGGAATTCTTTTCCAGAGCCTAAGGGCTGTCGTCGTGTTAGGGGTTCCTACCGTTGATAGTCTTTGTGGTAGATTTGAGACCCCTAGGGTTTGGTAGTGTGGGGCGTGGTCCCCACTTTCTTGGCTTGTTTGGTGATTGTTTAATATGTTTATATTGACTTATCTCTTATCACTTGGTGTTGGTTTTGGATTTTATTGTGATCCTTGCGGGGTACTTACTGAGCTTTCCTTTCGAAAGCTCATCCACTTGTTTCCCTCTTTTGTTTTTCAGGTCCTGAGGAGTAGATGACTCGATCTCAGGAGTGATACGAGGGTTTGGGGACATCATTGCTGAGGTTTGAGGATCTCATGTGTTTCTTGGAGTGAGAGTTGTATTTGTAGCACCCTTGTAGGGCCATGACCTATGTAAGGTGACTGAACCCTTATTTCATTATTATTTTATTTACGTTGTAAAACTCTGAATTATTAAACTTGGATTTGTGATTATCTGTATTTACCTAGGCCTTGTATCCGAGTGAGGTGCGCCTCTACTTGGATACGACCGATCTATGCACATGCCCGAGGCCTGAGATACGGGTCGGGGTGTGACAGATTAAAGTGGCCACCTGATGATGTCTTTCATTGGTGATACTTTCATAAAGACGACATCACCCACCTGAAACTCCAGGTCAGAGCGGCGAATGTCCACATAACTCTTCTGGTAGTTCTGAGTTGTTTTCAGTCTTTCTTGGATCAGCTTGACCTTGTCCACAGTCCTTGGTACTATCTCCAGTCCAATGACCCCACATCATCCCAACAAATTGGGTATCGACACTTTCTCTCATATAGGGCCTCGTAAGGCTCAATCTGTATACTCGTTTGATAACTGCTGTTATAGGTGAACTCCGCTAAGGGTAGATGCCAATCCCATGATCCTATGAAGTCCAAGGCGCATGCTCGATGCATATCCTCCAAAATCTGGATCGTCCTCTCCGACTAACCGTTTGTTTGAGAATGAAACGATGTATTAAACGCCAATCGAGTACCTAATGCTTAGTGTAGACTCTCCCAAAATCTCGAGACAAATCGAGTGTCTTGGTCTGATGTGTCGAAGCTAGTAGGCCATGTAGTCGGACAATCTACTCCATATATAACTCAGTTATCTACTCTAGATTTATTCTAGTCTTGAAAGGAATGAAATATATATGCCGACTTGGTTAGTTGGTCGATTGTCACCCATACCGAATCATATCCTCGCTGAGTCTGAGGTAAACCAGTCATGAAATCCATCGTGTTGTGCTCTCATTTCCACTCTAGTATCGGTAAGGGTTGCAGTTGTCGAGCTAACCTCTGATTCTTTGCGTTTACTTGCTGACAGGTAAGGCACTATGCCACGAATGCGGTTATCTCTCGCTTCATATTGTTCCACCAGAAGTGACGTTTTAGTCCTCTGTACATCTTGTTACCTCCTGGGTGGATCATGTAACTCGAGTAGTGAGCCTACTCCAGTATATTTTTCTTCAATTTTTTTTTGTTTGAAAAAATATCCGATATGAAAAATAAAAGGTAGTTCTATAACTAAAAATGAGTGAGTGAAAAAAATGGTCAAAATTAGGAAAAAAAAAAAAACTAGAAATTGAGTGTGTTTGGGAAAGGGATAACCTCAAGTGATAACCCCAAGTGGGATATCCTTAGCACGGTTTCTAATGCACAGTATTTCCCTCCAAAATTTTTAATGATGATTAAAGATATAATAATGGGCCACCAACCAATGAATAGATGACATAAAATCGCATTATTATTAATACTTTTGATTTAAAGTTTACCGTCAAAAAAATTCAAAACTTTTCAAAATTTAACCATATTCCTCAGCCAAATGGGAAAAGAAAAAAAAATTAATAAAATATTTTTTCATCTATGAGTAAATTGGTTATAATTAATTTTGATTTTAAAAATTTTAAAAAGTTCTTATTTTCAATTTTTTTCTAATTTTAAAAATTTTTAATTTTAAAAATCATAACAACTATTTGGAATAACATATTTTAAATCAATAATTATATAAAAATTATAATTATCTCATATGACTACTATTTTTATAAAAATCATTAGCAACGTAACAGAAGGGATATTTATTATTATAGGTCAAATACCCAATTTAGTCCCCCTATTATTACGATTTGTCCCTTTGGGTCCCTCTAATATAAAACATGTCTTTTTGGTCCCTTTAATTTCATGTTTGTGTCTTTTAAATCCTTCCACAAGCTTTTTTGATCCCTTTATTTATATTTTTCATGCCTTTTTGATCCCTATAAACTTCGAAGGGAGGGATTTAAAAGAAATAAAATTAAACAAAAGACGCTTTATATTGTATGCCGAAGGACAAATCGTAATAATAGAGGGACTAAATTGGGTATTTGACCATTATTATATAACTATTATTTTTTAGAGTCATTTCTTAATTACTAACCTAATTAAAAGTTCAATCATGTATTATATAGATTATAGAATATTCCCTATCAAGAGATGAACTGCGGAGATAACCCGAAGATCTCCATCATTACAAATACATTATGATCATCGGCCCAGATTTCCTCAACCTCGGATTCAACATGGACCGTCAATATACTGGCAAAAGATGAACGGCAGTGATTCAATCCGTAGCTCAGCGCGTTAAGAACGCCACGGTGATCTCCTCCACTTCGTTTCCCCATCTCTCTCTCCCCAAAGCCCTAGCCAAACATCCAAACCTCCGAAACCCTAAAAATGGCTTCCAAAAAGCGAAAGGCCGACCAAGAATCCGATCTCCTCCCCCAAGCCGTGCAGAACCATCAAGAAGGAGTTGAGGAAGAGCTCTTTGATGAGGACGAGGATATCGGCAAGCTCTTGGAACCCTTATCTCGAGAACAACTCGTGGATCTACTCCGCCGGGCTGCGGTTTCGGACCCTACTACCCTCTCTGAGATCCAGCGCCTAGCAGACGCAGACCCCGCGCACCGGAAGCTATTCGTCCATGGCCTTGGCTGGGAGACGACCACCGAGACACTCCGCTCCATCTTTGCCCGTTATGGTGATCTTGATGACTGCCGCGTCGTGGCGGACAAGGCCACTGGACGATCCAAAGGCTATGGCTTCGTCCTCTTCCACCAGCGCCGTTCCGCCCGCGCCGCCCTCCGGCAGCCCCAGAAACTCATCGAAGGCCGGATGACCGCCTGCCAGCTTGCATCTGCCGGCCCCCCTCAGACTCCTGCTCCAAACCCCAACCCAAACCCTACCTCTAACAACCATGATAACCTCCCGCGAAAGATCTATGTCGGCAATGTCCACTCTGAGATCGATGGCAACCGGCTGCGTTCCTTCTTTGCGAGGTTCGGTGAGATCGAGGAGGGCCCGATTGGGTTCGATCGCCAGTCAGGGAAACCAAAGGGATTCGCTTTATTCGTGTATAAAACCCTAGATGGAGCTCGCAAAGCTCTTGAAGAGCCGAACAAGAATTTTGAAGGCCATATTCTTTTCTGCCAGAAGGCTACTGATAACAATAAAGGAAGGGGTGGCGCTGCACCCCCTTCTGCTCCCTCTGTAGCTCCCAATGCGATGGCTATGCCGCCCATTGTGAGTGCTGGGGGTTATGATGCTCCTGGATTTGGCAACGCAGTGCCTGACATGGGATTGGCTCAACAGGCAGCAATGCTTGGGCAGGGTTTGCTTGGGGGAATGCAGCCGAATGCTGCTGCCCTGGCTGTTCTGGCGGCTGCTGGGCAGAACCCAGCTGCATTCGGAATCAGTCCAGCCATGTTCGCGCAGTTCAACCCGGCTCTGGCAGCTGCTGCAGCATTAGGTGCTGGAGGGTTGGGTGCAGGAGCACAGCCTGGGGTGAATCCTCAAGCGGTGCCATCGACACAGTCAGTGCAAGGTTATGGGATGGGAAGTTCTGGTTATCAGAATGTAGGTTACCAGGGGCCACCAGGATTCCAGGGTCAGCCTCAGATTCCTCAGTCGGGTGGTGGTGTTAGTGGAGCTGGTGCTTACCAGGGTGGTCCCATTGGACAGGGTCCAACACCGAGGCCGCCAGTTGGACAGATGGGAGGATATGGAGCACATTAGGTAATGGTATGATTCTAGAATGATGATGTAGCTTCTCATATATAGTTTTCTCCCCAATTACTTGGAGTCTGATTTTAATTTGTTGTGCCTGATTGACGTTACCTTTTGTTTTTAGTTCAATATCGAGATCAGAAGGCTTTTGAATCCGTATTGGCGCTCGAAGTGTTGGGATCTTGTTTCAATGCGTCCATTGTTCAGAAATAGAACTGCTTTCTGTTTTGTTTCATCGGAGTTTTACTGCATGTATGAATTCGGGGATTTGCTTCTTAGCTGTAATTTCATAATGGTTTGGACCTATCTCTGCTGGTTCTTTGTAATGGACTAGAAGAATACTTTAATTTAAGATATCGTGATTTTATTTTATTTCATGTTTTTTGGCTTATGGATGTTGATTTAGTTTTGAAAATTGCAGAATGTTAATTAGTGCATATGCTATTTTGTGGTGATAGACTGTTAGTAGAATGTTAAGATTTTTATGGAAGGAGTTGAGTTTTGATTTATCACCACAAAGTACTTGCAAATTCAATATTAATTGTGGTGAATAACTGCATCACATCTACTTCTGTAAAGAACTTCCTGGATTGGGGACTTGCTTCTCAGCTGTAATTTGTGTTTGCTTGGACTATCTACATTGCTTCTTTGTGATGGACAATGGAAATGCTTTCATTTATGTTTTCTATCTTCTTTTTATTTTTTATTTTTTGATAAAGACTCTGGCTTTTAGTTTTGAGAATCCAGAGGGTTTTGTGATAGCTTACACAATTTTGTTGTTATGGTGCAACGAGATCAGGTTTTGTAACTTTTGTTTAGTTGAGTTTTGATTTTATCAACCATAAGGTAGCATACAAATCGGATGCCATGATTTCCATGTTAACTATAATTTCATATTGATTTAGACCTATCTCTGCTGGTTATTTGTGGTGATGATGCTTACTTCTTGTAACGCTTTCCACCCTTTTTTCTTAGCCATGGATATGGCTTACTTTTGAGAATTGTAGAAATTTTACGACAGCTGACGCCATTTATGGTAATAATGGAATGAATCAAGTTTTTCTCGACGGAGCTGAGTTTTGATTTTATTAGCAGAGTACCTATATATTGGACGCTTTTTTGCAGAAAACAACCGCATCCTATTTCTTTGTGTCAAGAACTGCTATATTCTTTGTTTACCTGGATTCTAGCTCATTAGTCTTCTCTTAGCGGTTATTAATTGTTCAGTTTGTTGCTTGGTTTTTAGGATGTCTGGTTTTGGGTAGCCTTTAGAGTCATGTACCATTTCCCAATTTCCTGATGCGGGCCCTCAACTCTTATATCACTGTCAAAAGATTTGACAATTTGATCTTTCATCCATCTCATTCAAAAATTTCATTGTTTTCATTTTTTGTTTGCAAATATAATATCAGGGCAAGGTTTCATCAAATGCCAATTTCAACTATCTCAACCATCATCACAAATATAATATCAGGGCAAGATTCTTCCAAACTAGTCTCGTGAGTTTCCTACACTTACTATTTTTTCTTCATTTATCATGCTTATTTATACACTGTTGTGCAAAAGTTTCGAAATCATGTCCAGTTCTATGATATATCTCAAATTATGTCATAATTAATGAACACATTTAGGATTGGTAAGGGATTTGCATAGGTTACTGTTATGATGTTCCATTCCACTGTCTATATTGATTTGGATGCTTATTTGTCTATGCAACAAGTAGCATTTACTTGGCTTATGGTATGTTCCTTAATTTGTGTTATTTTTGTAGGAAATGATTGAGCAACTTAATTTACATCCTTGTTGATGATAAAATTTTAGGTAGAAGACCAATAACCATAAGCTAATTTATTTTTGTTTCTCCTTTCCATTATGCTTGAGGATGGGCCTTTGCTGCCTTGTCACTTTCTGAATCCTTCTAATCTTGCAACTTTTCTTGCTGTCTATTCCAGTTAATTAACTATTTATTATAGTTTGCTTTGTTCACTTATCTAATACTTCCAATTCTTCATTATTGCCTCTTTCCATCCAAGAAAGAAGAATGTTTGGGCCTCAGCATGGCAAAAAGCTTCCAGTTTGTCCTACTGTTCTTATCTAACTTATCAGTCATTTTGAAATCTAGTGACATTTCCTCTTGCATAACAGAACGAGGATGTCCCTCGAATAATATTACCGCCAGATTGGTGTAGGTATTCTTTAAAAAGCTTCTTGATTTTTTATAAATTGGACTGGTTTGTTGTCCTTTGATAGTAGCTCTAAGTGCTCTGAAGTCTGAATTACATGATTATCTTATTGAAAGAAATCAAGTTCCCTATAACATGTTGTGAGTATTGTATAATAGTTCAAACAAGAACAAGGGTGAAAGTAAAATAACATAATGATCGATATTCGATAATGATGTTGAACTGTTTGTCACAATATTATAATTTTGTAAAAACCCTCATTAGACAATCACTTTGTGCTTTATTGTCTTTTGGTAACTTCTCTGATTATTAATTGCTCCAAGCTGCTGATCACTTGTACACCCATTGGTTGTATTTGGCAAAAGTGGGATTAAACACCGGAAAAATTTGAATTGAGTTGATTATAGTTTGACTTAATAAAAATTAATTAAGATAAATCTAACTAATAATCAATAATTATTTATATTGTGTTTTAAAAATATTAATTAATAACATATTAATTAAACTAATTAAATGAAAAAAAATAAAAACTTAGTCCAAGAGAGAGGAATAGGGTTGTTTAAACCCCAACCAAACATTCCCATTGTGTTTTCATTCTGATTTTAATGTGAAATTACATTTAGGATGCAATTAGTTCATATTTGTTGTTTATTTCATTATAGGAGAACTATTATACACACTTTTTGGTCAAGACTATTATTTTCCATATCACAAGAGTTCATTTATTTTGACAGAATGTGAATTTATAGTCTTCATTTTGGTTGGTGGAATTCATCACTTTTTAAGAGATGACTCTCCAGCCAAATCATTTTTGCATCCCTCTTTTCCAATAAGATGAGAGGCCTCTATATGTTAAGCAATTCTGGAACTTCTTCTGACTCTGACATCAGGGGGAATAGGAGAGAGGAGAATTTAAATAGAACTTATCTAAGCACTTAAAATTTAAAATCGTGGATTTTATCAACTCCTATTTTGCTTGGGACAGTAATCATTTGAAGGGATTCATGGCTCTCATCCTTATTTTCTGAAGATATTTTCTGTTGCTTAGTTGGTGCAGGACATGATTTTGTGGAGGTATAGCCTTTTTACTTTTTGCCATCTAAATTGGAAAGATGATCTGGCCTTTTTACTCTTGCTATTATATGAAGTATATCCTTATAGCCTGTTACAATCAAAGTCATGTCTCGCTTGCCAGTTAATCCCATGTTATTTCCTCTTGCAGCAGGTGAAATACAAGCTTGTTGTATCAGAGTATAAATTTGAGCATGAATTCCAAGCGAGAGAAAGTGTTGGCTGAGAAAAGATTTAGTCCAATTGCTGTAAGGCTTGGGCAGATCAGATTCCGTAATCTGGTCTCATTCTTTACCTGGTAATCTTGTACAACTGCTGATGCCAGAGTAATTCTTGCTTTGATGAGGTCCAATGGACCAACAATTTGCATTAACCGCCACATGGTAATGATGCATGCATGACATTGATCTTAGAATTTTTTCTGTTTTTTTTTTTTTTATCGGTGGCACAGGGCGGTACTCCTGACCAATTGCAATATGAGGCTTCAGTCTTGAAATTAGCAACTTTTATCACTCTGCTTCACTTGATTCAGGATTCAACTGTTTTCTTGAGCATGAAAGAAAGACTCACCTGTCTTGAAACTAGCATTTAGCATTGAGGTGGTACTAGTGTTATGTTATACCTTGTGCTCATTGTGCCATTGTGTAGTAGAATCAATGAGAAATGGAGTGCACAGGGGCTGAATCCAGATTGGGGATTCAGTTTAATGAGTTTTATGATTCTTCCACCATTATTTAGTGCCAAGTAGAAATTCTTCATTAAGAATGTTTGCCACTTTATATTATATATATATATATATTTATGTTTGCAAAAATTTACAGGGGTCCTCTGGTTCTATCCATAAACGTGCTTATATGTTCTCACTGAGCTGAAATCACCTATGGCCACCATCTCTTTGTTATATGACCCACTTGTAAATTCATACACTAATATTTTTCAACACATCTTTAAAACCTATATTTGAAAGTTATATAAATTTGGTGACAGAACCTAAGTATTATCATTTATGAGAAATGATATTCATCTTGGCAGCTTCTACTGATTTCATCTCGGGTTGAGATGATGTTGATGATCTCGAGATGAAATCAATGGTGTTGGGAAGTTTTTCCAGTAAAAGTTGTCAGGATGAATAGCACGACTCCTCTCATTTATTTCCCTGAATCTTGTAATGCAATATGACCCAGACTAACTCAAGTTTTCAGTTGACAGACTTGCACCCAAAAGTGCGATGGATTCTTGACATGGAGTTGTTCAATCTCCCATTTATGGAACAGAACTAACTTCCTATTCCCCTGAAGCTTGATTAGTACTAATTCTTCTTAAAAAAGAAGAATTCCGTTGCATTCA
This sequence comes from Dioscorea zingiberensis, assembly GCA_026586065.1. Lineage (NCBI taxonomy): Eukaryota > Viridiplantae > Streptophyta > Magnoliopsida > Dioscoreales > Dioscoreaceae > Dioscorea > Dioscorea zingiberensis. Next base: position 24,975,478 of record CM048821.1, read on the forward strand.
TAGACTTTCTTTCTGTTATGTGAACAACTAAAGTCTTCACCATCCACTTTCAGGACACCTATTACCTGTCAAAAGTTTCCCTTAATGCAGTGATTTCATACTGATGCCAAACATAAATAAATAAATAAATAAATAAATAAATAAATAAATAAAATAAATAATCAGATGACAAAATATGTAAGCAAAACATGGCATCATCATTCACTCTGCAGATTTATTCCATTTGTCCTGCACAATCACTTTGTGAAAAATAAAGCCATGAGACATACACTAATACCAACCAACCACTTTACATCCATCCATATAGTTTCAGGAAGCTAAGAATCAAAGAAACCAAGTTTCAGGGCCCAGGTGAAGTAGCTGGAGTTCCATTCTCATTCTTATTGTTGTTCTTCATCCCTTCAAACTTATCAATGGCAACCTGCAATTCATCTGTGCCTCCAACCGCTCTCATGGTGTAGTAATACACACCAAGAACAAAACTAGTCAGGCCACCAGCCACTATCATGTTCTTTGTCTTTGGCGCAAGGCTGCTGAACCCCTTAAATGAAGACATTTTCTATCCTGAAATTTACAAAATAAATAAATAAAATAAAAAATTAGAGCACAACCATGAATTTTGAGTTTATTCCGTTACAAAAGAATTTCAAGCCACAATATGACAGCATAAACTGATAAGAAGATGAATTGCTACTGTTGTTATTGGTATAATCCTCAAAATAGTCCCTCTATTTTAACCAGGTGGCCCTTTTAATCCCTCTAATATAATTTGAGCCTTTTATCTCCCCCTATTTTTTTATTTCGGTCTATTTAGTCCTTCTGTCAAACAGGAGTTAAATTTCCCGTTAACTTATGCTAACGTGGCTTTTTATAATATTACAAAATTATTTATAAAATAATAATAATAATAAAATGAGTACCGGGTTCGGATCAGGATGATGATAACGGATCCAAACCCGTTACTGAACACTTTGCGTGGTAATAAAATGAGGGTTTGGATCCGTTATCATCATCCGGATCCGAACCCGGTACTGATTTTATTATTTTTATTTTTTAAAAATAATATTTTAATATTATAAAAAGCCACATCAGTATGAGTTAACAAAAAATTTAACTTCCATTTGACAAGAGGAACTAAATGGACCGAACTCGAAAAATAAAGGGAGATAAAAGACTCAAATTATATTAGAGGGACTAAAAAGACCACCTGGTTAAAATAGAGGGACTATTTTGAGGATTATATCGTTGCATATCCCCCGTGTTAGCATACTTTCTTTCTAGGTGGATCTCAGAGTTCAAAGAGATTAATGCAAGTTTATAATATCAGAAGTGGCATAGCGCCTAAACATATTTGTAGGGTCGGGTTACATACAACGCATGAGATGAATCACTCTAATCTTGGCTTTCATGACATAAAATAGATCCAAAAGGTTGCAAAACCTCCTATACCATAAATATATTGTGCAGATCAAATACTAACATTACTCACACTACCACCAAATTTTCAACCAGTGAACCCACTCTTCTTCTCCAGTGAACCCCCACTAACTTGATAGTCGGACCATATTTTAAAAATAATATTTTAATATTATAAAAAGCCACATCAGTATAAGTTAACAGAAAATTTAACTTTCATTTGACAGAGGAACTAAATGGAATGAACTCGAAAAATAAAGGAAGATAAAAGGCTCAAATTATATTAGAGCGACTAAAAAGGCCACCTGGTTAAACTAGAGGGACTATTTTGAGGATTATACCGTTGTTATTTATATCAGTAGAGTATAAAAAGGGTCTAATTAACTTAAAATCACTGCATATCCCCAGTGTTAGCATACTTTCTTTCTAGGTGGATCTCAGAGTTCAAAGAGATTAATGCCAGTTTATAATATCAGAAGTGGCATAGTGCCTAAACATATTTGCAGGGTCGGGTTACATACAACGCATGTGATGAATCACTCTAATCTTGGCTTTCATGACATAAAATAGATCCAAAAGGTTGCAAAACCTCCTATATCATAAATATATTGTGCAGATCAAATACTAACATTACTCACACTACCACCAAATTTTCAACCATTTACATGTTAAACAAATTAGTATATTAATCTGTATATCATTATTACATTAGGCTAGTTCTCCATATTAAATCATCAATTTACATCTTTATATCCAAACATAGCCTTGCCCTTTTGTAATTTTAACCTAGGTCATATTCTCTATTCTTAATAGAACTAAAGGATTTTCAGAAAAATTTTGGATTCATGTTTTAGTTTGCGCTTTGTTAGACATACAATGACTCAAATGACAAATTTCTAGTGGAGAAATAGGTTTCAGAATATGAAATCAAAAGTATTTGCATTACATCAGATCAAACAAAGATCAACATTTAGCATCACAATAGTGATGAAAACATGAATGTCAGGTGTTTCTTTTTTTCTTTTTTGGCATAAAAAATATCATCAATTAGATAAACAGTAATATTAAAATGGAGAAAAACTCTTTCCTTCACAAATGCTTGTTAGAAACACAAGATAGACTATTCCTCTAATAATCCAATCAATTAGTTAAACAAAAAGATAAACCAGATGATCAGCTTCTTTTCCCTCACAATAGCATGTCAGCCAAATAGATGAATTCTTCTTCTTTAGAACTTTAAACAAGAGAGCTAGAAAAATCTCAGGAATGGAAACAACACCATGAATTTGATTTGATGCCCCAATTTCAATAAGATATGGGAAGCAAATGTCACTACAAGCATGCTTCACTCTTAATAGATCATTCTTCATGAAAAGCCATAGATGAAAGCAATTAACTCCAAGGAATTATTGGTTGGGAACTACTATATTGCATTATTTGGAACAAAATCAACAATGAATTTGGAGATTGTTCTTCTAACCATTTGACAACAATGAATTCAATCAAGGAAAAAGTATAGAGAGTTTACAAGATAAAACGATTCCTTCTTTTGATCTCTTTCTCTTCTTCAAATCTCTGGGAGAAGAGGCGGCTTGGAGCTCGATCTCGATCTCGCCGGTGTTAGGGTTTCTCTTTTCGAAAAGGACCCTCATAGATTTTAAATTTACAGATAAGTCTCAGTTAATTGCAAAAATAAAAAATATATATATTTATTTTTAGACAACATGAAAAGCCTCAACTAACTGTTTAAAAATAATATTTTAATAAAATGAAAAAACGTGAAAAATATATAAATATTTTTAAAAATTTTTTGATAAATATTTTTCATATTTTACAATTTCCAAATGTTGTCAAAAGGGTGAGAAAGGGATGTGAAAGATATTTATGTTTTTAAAATATTAAAAAATGTATAAATCTGTAATTTTTTTTTGAATTTTCAAATTATTAAAACAAATTAAGAAAAAAAAAAGAAAGAAATCGAGTAACTAACAAAAACAGCAAAACTAAGCTTTAACAGATTTTTAGAATGGACATAAAAATATATAAATATGTAAGGGAAATTTTTATACCCTCATAAAAGTGCATAATTGCATATAAAACCCTGTAAAATTTTAAATCTCAAGTTGATACATCCTGAATCTCGGAGTACACACATCGGCATGCCTGCTGAGCACATAAATGTGGCACGCATTTCAGGAGGCCGCCATATCGTCTCATGGCAGGGTAAAGGTGCCATCACCTCAGAAGCCAAAGGGTAATCAGCGCACCCTACCTCATGATGATTGAATTGACGTCAAAAGAAAATGGGATGGAGCCCGGAACACGAGGAACTCCAATAGCACAAAAGGAGGAGGATCTCTGCCAAAAAGGGGTGAGATCATTTTTTTTTAAGGACGAACTCTCTCCACTCTCACCCACTCTTCTTCTCCAGTGAACCCCCACTAACTTGATAGTCGGAGTGGGATTTGGGCATCTAGGCCCTCCCATCTCTTACAGTTATTCTAGTGTCCCATTTTTAGGTGGATTTCCTCAGAAGGCACCTTTGACCAGCCCTTCAGCAGCAGAAGACTTCATCAGTTGGTCGAGACCGGAAGCAACTCCAAGAGGAACCGGTTTTTCAGCTAACAGATTAGTGCCTTTTGTGGGGACTGAAAGTTCTGTCGAGTTGTCCGCCTGTTGTATCTTGTATTGCAACACTTGTTACAATTTTTAATGTAGGTGTCTCTTATTGGTTTCGTTGGGGTTGTTCTATGGGTTTGGTTGTAACACTGGTTGTAACTCTTTCTCACCAAAGCTCTCAAAGAGAATTCACACACAAACAGAATAAACCACAAGAAAGGACACAAGACAGTTGGTAACCCAGTTCGGTTAACCAAGCCTACGTCTGGGGGGCCAAACCCGGAAAAGACAATCCATTAAAGGAATAGAGAAGACAGGAGTACAAGAGTCTCACTCACTCTCTCACTCTATCATAAGCACCCACTCTTGATTGACAATGACCACTATCACCCTTCTCTCTAAGGGACTACTCTAGTCGACTCACCTCAATCCTCAGAGTCCTGGTCTTATATAGACGCATCCCTGCCTTCATAACACAGTTATCTCCTTTAGGATCCCCGAAATCTCCGTGACTACTAAATTGGACGCCTTCCACATTTAGTCGTTGCAACCTAGTTGCAACTACGATTGCAACGTGGCCCGGCAGACGAACTGAACAAGGCTACAGTATCCATTGCTCTACTACCTCGAGACACCTTCAACCCTCTTGGTCGAGTTCTAAGTCGACTTCGTCGAATCCACCTTGTAACGCCTGCCCCGAAATAAATAAAGATTTTTAAAGTTATGTAATTCGAGGAATTTATTAAGTGTTAATTAATGGGAATTAATTAACGGTAAATTAACTCGGGTTAATTAATTATTGGAAGAAACAAACAAAAGTTAGAGTCCCGGGAAAAGTGGATCTGGTCGGGGACAACGACGACCCCGTGATGCCACAGTGGACCCGTGACGAAGGAATTGACTAAAGGCCGAGATTCGCGGATCTAGGTCGGGCACGAGGAACAAGAGAATTATGGCGGTGGACCCCGCCGAAAAATAAATCCATTCACCCGTGGGTGAATAGTACCCGCGTGACGCTACAGTAGACATGTGAGAGTACAGTACTCTTGTGACAACATAGTAGATTAAATATTATAATAATTACATATATTGTCATACATATAATGATAGGGACTTAGGGTTATGAAATTAAAATCCCTCTCCTCACTCAGCCGCCTCTCCCCTTCTCGTTTCTCTCACCGTGAGACCGAGCACCAGATCTGGGCGTCCACCTCCGATTGCCGGCGGCCTTCACCTCACCGGCGAGCGGCGGCCTAGGTCAGTGAGCGAGACCCCCCGGCCAGGCCACCCCGAGCCTCTCTCTCTCCCGGGTGACGCTTCCCCGCTGACTACGCGCTCCCACCTCAAGCGGCCAGCCCGGACGCCGTCCTCCGCCACCGTCGCGCCTCTCCGGCCAAGCCCACGCCGCCAGCCTCCACGCAGCGCCCGCGGCTCCCACCCCTTCTCGCCTCGGCTGGCGTCGCCTCCACGAAGGCCGCTGCGTGATCCTCCATTCTTGGCCACGGTGCAGCCGTAGCGAATCGCCACCCCCTTTCCCCTTTCCAACGCCAACGGCCGGGTTGACTCCCGGCCGTCCTTCTCGACGAAAGCGGACTGACGAGGCGTGCCTTCTCCGGCGAGGTTGGCGCTGACGCTATAGGTATTATGATCATAAAGGTTATTTGGGGAAATGATAGTGAAATTGCAGCCTTTCATGTATACACGAGATAGGGACTGATCGGTTGTTGAATTGAGAGTTGATTAAGATCATAGACTGCTTGAATGGTGGTAATTAAGTGTAAAGAAAATTCCATGAAATGTATGCATGAATTTAAGCTTGATGAGTATGTTTGTATAATTCCGGGGCCCGATAAATAGGGGAGGTGCCACCGAAATTTCATGAGAATCTCTAAGTATAAATGCCCTATTAGTGGCCTTACTAACATGCTTAGGTGTGATTCATGTCCATGATTATAAGCTTTCATGCTTTAGATTTATGAATCATGACTAATTAAACATGCTAAGAGCATTCTAGGGATCTTAAGGACATGAAAGGCATGTTAAATATAGAAGCAAGCTTGGAATAAGCTTGGAGTCTTTCAAGCATGATTAAATGTGACGGATCATCATTCGTTGAATTAATTCCTTTGTTAGAGATTTAAGAATAACCTTTTGTTTCTTATTTTTATACGAAGTATTAGAGTGTTGTGACACTAAGACTTATGATCTATCTATTAGATCCTGATACGGGCGCGTGATACGCGACGTGGATCGAAGGATCGTTCCTTGTGACAGGTAGGATCTCGTACCCGTGCTTTGTGAGTATTACTTTCTCCTACCTTGCTTTTATTATTGGCACTCTTATTCCCTCGAGAGGTTCCCAACACATATTCGAGACGGACATCAGATATGTGTCGGTTTTATATCTCAAGGGATCATTACTTTCTATATTACCCGTGCTTTGTGAGTATTGCTTTCTCCTACTTTGCTTTTATTATTGGCACTCTTATTCCCTTGAGAGGTTCCCAACACATATTCGAGACGGACATCGGATATGTGTCGGTTTTATATCTCAAGGGATCGTTGCTTTCTATATTTTTATACATTTTTGAGTTGAGTTTTACTCCTTAAATATGTTTGGCTTCTGATCTCGAGGGATCATTATTTTCGTATGTATATTCATGTGGTTTTCCTTGGATGTACATATGTGTGTATACATGTTACTAGGTATTTGGTACTGTCAATCTCTTACGTACAGGCATGATACATCGGATGGACGCTCAGTCAGAGAGTGATATTTTCTGGCCATGTATACATGATTATAGCGCTATCCGGCTTAGGCCGAAGACGATACCGAGGGTATCCTAGTATCACATATGCCAGGAGATTGAGTACATCCGTGGATTTATCCACATCTTAGATGCAGACAGCTTGCTAGTGAATGTTGTTTCACTTGCATATTTGTTTATTGCCTCTCTTACTCCTTGTTTATGGCGTTTGCCACTTTTATTGCTTTATGAGGTCCTCTTGAGCCCTCTTCTTTGGCTCATGCACTTGATTGTGTTTCTCGTGTTGGGGCGAGGAGTAAGGACGAGCCTAGGCAGGGGTTTCACCGAGTAGTCGTCTCGGAGCTTGTTGTATCTTGAGGTCTGCGTACCTCCTTTATTCAGTGTGTGAGACTTGTATTTCTTTCGTGGTTATGGATTTCTAGGGGTGACTGGACTAGATCCTAGTCTGGGGTTGTATAAGCCCGGTATTTGTACTTTTATTCAGTACTTGTACGGAGTTGTGTAAACTCCTTTTTATTTATGGAAATTCCGCTGTTGTTATCTCTGAATAATTACTGTGCAGAGTCTCTGAAGCCTTGTGCCCAATAGGGTCACCCCTCGCTTAGGTACCTACGGCTGGTCTACGTGTGCCGAGGTCCTGGGAGCGTGACACACCGATCCGTACCATCAGAACTAATCGGCCCCACCTCTCCGTCATGTTCTCAGCTCATCAAGGTCGCACCTCTCCAAGGTGTGAGATCTTCATTCATCATCCAAAATTTGATCTCCTCAATCACAGTTTTGGTTGTCCAAGCTTCCAAATTTGCCTTCCAGCATGCTTCCAAACTTGGTCTTGATTCACCACAGTTTGGCTTCCAATTAAAGCTTCAATCAGCACTTTAATCCAGCCATGTATCAATCACCAATCAGCTGCAGAATCTAGCTTCAATACTTTCTTCAATCAGCTCTAAATAAATGTATGAAGTCTCTTAATCAACTCTCAATCAGCATGCCACCATTTACATGGAATCTTCAATCAATCAGTAGAGTCTTCAAGCTTTCATTCAATCAGCCTATAACCATGCTTCTATTAATCTTCTGCATATGTTGCTTGCATGGAGTTTCCAAGCCAGCTTGAACCTGTTCAGCCATCTTGCTACACCCGGATTAAGAGAAGCTTGGACTATGCTGACTTGTGACAAATATTACCAACCTAGTGCATTTGCACTAATAATCTCCCCCTTTGGCATTATTTGACACAACCTTCTTCTGCCTGCCAGACTGACCATTGGTTGCATCTCCTAGTTATAACAACCTTACAACATCCTATAACTGACGTGACATGAACTGACTAATTTACGCACAAATAATTACATCACGAGACACTCCCCTTGAATATTACAAATTTTGTAACAACAAACATAGTCATTGTAATAAACGAGAGATAATAACCAGTTCACAAAGACAAATGTCAGTTCAGTTCAAACATAACATGACCAGAACATATAAAAAGTTGCAACAAAGCAACAACCTGCAGCAAATATAATGATCACTGGCAGAAGACTTCTCCTTTCTCCCCTTTTGTGTCAAGTGATACCAAACCCTGCAAATGCTATAAGCAAAGAAAAAAAGACTTGCCTGACATCTACTCCCCCTGCATTGTAGCCCGCCACCGTCTAATAGCTTCCAGTAAATAATTAATATGTTGCCTCTGGTTGGAGATCTGGAAGAGCTGTTGAGAATGGACTTGTTGATGATGATCTAACTCAGCTAGATGATTGGTGAGGTAATTCTCAAACTCCTCATCCATGGGTAAGTTAAGCTCAGCTTTAGCAACAGATGGTGGCGATTGTCTGCCAACAGGTAGATCAAGCTTCTTGCCCTGCTTGAACAGCTTTGCAGAAATGGTAATCTTCTTTACCACAGGAATGAGTTCTCTAGTGTCCTGTTGCACACCATGTTGTAACAAGTATTGACTGATCAATACAAAATACCCAAGACTGATCTTGGAACTGGTACTAGCAACAATTTGAGCTATATTCTCATAAATATACTTCCCAATATTGAATTTTCCGCCACTAGAGATTGCATATAAGAGTATAGCCATGTCTTTGAGTATGCTTGAGTTATGTGGAGTGGGAAACCAGTTGCAGATACCAATCCTAAACAAGTTATTATACTTCACTGTAAGTAGAGTGACTAGAAGTCTGGGTTTCTCTCCCCACTTCTCACATCTTTCTCCAGTGATCTCAAGCAGGACTTCATTACTATACTTCAATCCATCTTCATACATTCCAGTACATTCAGCTTAGAAATCCATAAATTGATTTATGTCATCAAGAGTAAAGTTGATCATCTTCCCTCTTACATACACTTAAGATGAGTTATCAACATCCACTCCTGGGCTAATAGTAGAGAAATTTCTATCGAACTCTTTTACTAGAGAGGCATTATAGTGCTTGGTAAAAGTTACTGATTTCAGTAAGCCTCTATCTGTCAAAAGTTCCAACAAGTCAAATTTTTGGTAAGCATCCTCACCGATTCCCCTTTCAACAATTAGCCCTAGAGTGGACACAAGATAGAACCTCATCTTGCACTTTGAATTCAAAAACTTCTTCTCTTTTCCCTGGGCTTTAGCTGTCTTCTTCTGAACAGGATATTTTCTGGATGCAGGTTGGGGTAACTCCCCCTTTCTCTTCGATCTAGTCTGTCTCGGTGTAGGTTGAGTAGGGAGATTGACTTTTTTAGCCTTGGAATCAAAAAGAGATCCTCTCTTTTGTTTCTTTGTATTCCTCTATGTCTGTAGTTGTTTCTTGGAGACATCTACTTTCTTGTTTTTGGGTAGCTCAGACAAAGGAATATCATCATCAGAATTGTTAGTAGTTGCAGATTGAGTTGCAATAGAAGGAGCGACATTCTCTGAGGCTTGCTTCCGACTCACTTCTTTCAAGACACTTGTTAAAATTTCGGCAACTCCCACTTTTTCACTAGATGAATCACTATCCGATGATTGAACATCTGCAACAGCCTTACCTTTCTCTTGGGATGTGGGTTCAGTTTGAGGATTGAACTATCCCTTCTCAACTTTCACAATGTCTCTTCTATCATTATGTGGGACTTCAAAAATCACAACTCCTTTTTACTTTTCATGATGGGAAGCGAAGGCTGGGTAAGGATTTGTCAACATTCCTTGTAGGTGCATCATCTCTTTCATCACCTGGGCCCTCCCCGGTCTGGGTTGAAATTGGGGGACCAAGAGATACTGTGGGACCTTCCTTCTTTTTGAAAAGTTTTGGCATCCTTTCATACATCCACAAATATGGTGTTGTATGTGGAATAAAAGTTGCAACTGGAGGAGGAACACAAGGTGCAAGAGCAAGATTTTGTGTACCTTCTTCATTTAACGTTGTGGCTTTCTCGGGAGTGACACATTGCGTCTGCTCAACCATAGATCTTCCTTCCTTCCTTCTTGGCTTGGAACGCTCCCTCTGATAAAGTTGTTTGGGTCTCATCTCCTTTCACTTCTTGGAATTCCTTCACCCTCTTCGGTTTTCGGTGATGAAATTTGGGGATAGAGATGAAAAGCGAGGGTTTTCTTTTGGGAAAAGAGCAAGAAGCATTATTTAAACTTCAAAAAAAAAAAAAATCTTTAAAGTAGTTTTGGAAACTAATCTTCCTCCAAAACCATATCCCCCCTCCCCTTTGATTATTATTATTATTATTATTTGGGGAAAATTTCTAACTTACAGAATTTTTGATTGCACCCTTCTAAGTGCCTCACTATCAGTTGATGCTCTTTGGTTATCTGGCTTTTCGTTGCAACTAGTGTATGCCACATCTGAGCATTGTTTCATATCCCAAATTTTTGATATAACAGTCACCTTTCCTCTGATTTTCTTCTTGAAGGTTGTCTGCACATGCCCTACTATCTTTCCAGACTTTAGATCCCTCTTCAATTTTGCACACTTCACTCTGTTGTGGCCTTCCTTTCCACAGTGAGTGCATGCATGAACCTCTGCCCTTTGTCTTCTTCCTGACTTGACTTCTTTCAGTGGGGCTTGGGCTTTGACAAATAAAATCTCCTTGGAATTCTTCTTTGTACTTGAGGATTCACCAACATATCCAAATCCTTTTCGATTATCATCTAACTTAGCTTTGCCTTTGTTTAGAGACTCTATAGCTTTTTAAGCTCGATGCAGCTTTTGTTGGCATTCATTCAACTTCCTCACAGCATCTTCCTTCTCCTTCAATATGTATTCTCTTTCTTCTGCTAGGAGCTGGTTCTTCTTCAGGATGACTTCTTTTTCCTCTTGTAGATGAGTGTTCTCTTGGATCATCTTGTCAAATCTCCGCAGCATGACCTCATAGGCTCTGAGTAAGTCTTGCTTAGTCACCTCTTCATCATCACTATCACTGATTTCGGATGTCGTAACAGATGTTTGCAACACCCTTATACTTGCTTGATTCTTTTGCCTGTGTAAGCACAGATAGAAAAGCAACATAGTGACTGGTCACACCTTTGTCTTCACCTTTATCCAGGTTCTCCTCTGATTCTCCTTCACTCCAGGTAACATTGAGAGATTTGCCTTTCTTTTTTAGAGTATTTGCACACTCAGCTTGAACATGACCATATCCTTCACATTCAAAGCATTTGATTCCTTTTCTTCTTTGGCTGTAATCAGCTTCTTCTCTCTTCTCCAAAGTCTTCTTTTCTTTATTTTGGAATTGTTTCTTTCCTGTCTTATGTTTCTTGAATATTTTATGGAGTTTTCGTGACAGGAATGCAATATCAGCTTCTTCTTCATCTTGATGCAAAGACTCTAGTTGTCTTGTAGTCTCTGCCTTTAATCCTAGATTCAGCTCTCTCTTATCATGCTTCAGGTTTATCTCGTATACTTGGAGCGAACCCATCAACTCTTCGAGCCTCATTGTTGTGATGTCAAGAGCTTCTTCAATGGCAGCTACTTTAGCCTTAAATCTCTTGGGCAGAGATCTTAATGTCTTCCGTATCGGCTTCTCATCTGAATATTTTTTCCCAAGTTGAAAGGCTTGGTTTATCCATCAGCTTGGCATTGAACGTCATAATGGTCTCTTCTTCATCCATCCTGAGTCTCAAATTTTGAAGTCAGCATCTGAAGTTTAGACATTCGTACCTGATTTGTGCCTTCATGTATTCTTTGAAGAATATCCCATGCTTCCTTGGCATATTCGCAGGTTGCAACATAAGAAGAAAGATGACACTTAGAAGTTTTGTATAGATTATAGAGCCTTGGATGCAATTACAATCAAGGATGCATTCCCATCCCAATTGTGGATAAGTTGTTGGATGAATTGTTTGGAGCAGAATTCTTCTCAAAATTGGACCTAAGTTTTGGTTATCATCAAATATTATTGCATCCATAGGACATGTTTAAAACTGCTTTCAGGACCCATGAAGGACACTACCAATGGTTAGTCATGTCATTAGGTCTTTCAAATGCACCAACAACATTTCAATCGACGATGAATCAGATTTTTCATTTTGCCTTGAGGATGTTTGTACTAGTTTTCTTTAATGACATTCTGGTTTACATCTCTAACAGGGACAATCAATTACTTCATTTGGAAAAGGTCCTGTCAATTCTCCAACAGCATCAGCTATTTGCCAGGCTATCCAAGTGTAGTTTTGATCCCTCTCATGTTGATTACTTGGGTCATTTAGTATCAGTTCGTGGGGTGTAGATGGATAGTGATAAGATAGCAGCTATCCAATAATGATCTCCTCCATCTACTATCAAACAATTAAGAGGATTTTTGGGCCTAAGTGGGTATTACCGCAGGTTTATTAAGGGGTATGCACAAAAGGCACAACCATTAACAGATATAGTTAAGAAGGACAACTTCCATTGGGGATTAGAGGCTAAACTATCTTTTGAAACATTGAAAAGAGCAGTTATCATAGTACCAGTTCTTAGACTACCTGATTTCTCCCGGCCATTCATAATTGAGATTGATGCCTCTGGTGAAGGAATTGGTTCCATTCTCAGTCAAGAAAAGCATCCAATTGCATTTTTCTCCAAAAAGTTGACCCCTAGATTAAAATCTAAATCTGCTTATGCCCGACAGTTTTATGCTATAACAGAAGCAATCTCAAAATTTAGACACTATCTGGTTGGTCACAAGTTCACCATCAGAACTGATCAACAAGCCCTACAACATCTGTGCAGTCAATCCATACACACACCTAAACAACAGAGATGGTTGCCAAAGCTCATGGGTTATGACTTTACAATAGAATACAAATCAGGAAGGGAAAATTTAGCAGCAAATGCCCTTTTAAGGTGTTTTTCTGTCTTTTACACAGAGGCATAATGAGATATTGACTCAATTGAAGCATCTTCATAAGAATGACCCAACTTGTTTGTCCATCATTAAGTTGGTGAAGGAGAACCATAGTAAACATGAACATTACAGTCGGCGCAATAATTTGCTATGGTATAGAGGCAGGTTAGTAGTCCCTAATGATTCACAGTTCAAAAATCTATTACTCCATGAATATTATACAACATTGTTGGGAGGGCATGTTGGATATCTTTACACTTATGCTCGTTTGGCACATTAACAATTCTATTGGACTGGTATGACAAGAGAGGTGGCTATATTTGTGAGGTCTTGTTTGACATGTCAACAAGCTAAGGATAATCTTGAGAAACCTAGGGGACTTCTCCACCCATTACCCATTCCACTTCAAATTTGAGAAGACAGTGCAATGGATTTTGTTATTGGATTACCACTATCCAAGGCCTTCTCTGTTATCTTTGTAGTGATCGATCCCTTGTCCAAATGTGGTCATTTCATGCCATTAAGAGTTGATTTTTTCCAGTATCATGGTGGCTGATGTCTTCATAAAAAATGTGGTAAAATTACATGGTGTTCCTCAATCTTTGTCTCTGATAGGGATAAGGCTTTTACTAGCAAATTCTAGCAGCACATATTCCTTAGGATGGCCACTACATTGCCCATGTCTACGGCTTACCATCCTCAATCTGATGGTCAGTGTGAAGCCTTAAATAAATGTTTGGAGATGAATCTTCGATATTTCACTGCAGAGAATCCTAAAGCATGGGTTGATCTTCTCCCTTGGGCCGAACTTTGGTATAATATGGCTTATCATCACAACCTGGGTATGACTCCTTTTCAGACTGTTTATGGACGAGAACTTCAATCCTTGCTACCATTTTGTCCTACTGATTAGGACTCTCCTGAAGTGTCCACTCTAATGCTTCAACACACCAAAGTTTTAACTCAATTGAAGAAAAATCTCCTAAAGGCTCAAGTTAGGATGAAGAAGATGGCTGATAAAAAGAGGCGCGTAGTTCAATTTTAGGTGGGAGATTGGGTCTTGGTTAAACTTCAACCTTACCGACAGAGTTCTGTCAGCTTGAGAAAGAATCATAAATTAGCTATGCGATTCTTTGGTCGATTTCAAGTACTTCAACGAATTGGGGAGGTTGCTTATAAATTGCAATTGCCCCCTAAGTCGCGCATTCACCCCATGTTCCGTGTTTCTCTTTTGAAGCCATATCATGGTGACTCCATTGCTGCTCCTATTTCATTGCCCTTGTTGTCAAATGAAGTCGGCCCGATGATTCATCCAGAGGCCCTGCTTCAAACAAGGCAGACAACTGACGAAGGTTAAGGTCAAATGGGCGAGATTGACACATGAAATAACCACTTGGGAGGACCTTGATTCTCTGCGCCAACAATTTGATCTTCAAGACCTTGAATGTAAGCAGTGAAAGAAGTATAAAAGGAGAGGAATTCGGAGATAGCGAGGTATCGAAGTTGAAGGTTATTGGGCCTGAGCTCTCACAGTAAGAGACGGAGATCGGAGCAGCATTGGTAAGGTGATCGTTGTCGTTCCAAAAGGGGATTTGCTCTGTAAACCCTAGTTATCTTTCCTTTCTTTTAATAGTTGTTGTTCTGTTGTCTGGACATTAATACTCGGTGATAGTGGTAGCCGAGGACTCTCTGTTGATTGAGAACATGGTGCTGAGATTGACTAGATCTGTTGACTATTAATAGATCTGGTGAATTAGTGTTCAGATCAGTAAATTTGCATTGATATTATAAGGTTGATTTAGTGATGTGTTACAGTTTCTAGGAATTTTTATTTTTTTTAAAATAACCGGGCTAACATGACATAGTTTGAGCAGAGAGGCATGGGTAGACATGTCAAACGGGTCAACCTGGCACGTGCTCGTGCCAACATGGCCTGCTTGCCACTTGCCAGTCGTGTCGGGCAAGCATGCCTCACCAACTTTTTTTTTAGAGAAATGTGGACAAAGCCACTAGGACCACGCAGTAGGCGTGATTCAACCCTCCAACTTTTTGGGGCCGGACAACAGGCAGGGCCGGCCCGGCATGAGGTCCTGCCTGTGGTCCGGCCCACCAAATTTTAAAAAAATTTAAAAACTTAAAATGTCTAAAAAATTAAAATAAATCCAAAATAATCCAAAAAAACCACAGGAAATCTAAAAAGAAAAAATCCTAGAAATCCCCAAAACTTTCAGAAAATTCAAAAAAAAATTCTGAAATCGCCAAAATCCAAAAAAATTCCCCAAAATCCAAAACATTCCTAAAAATCCCAAAAACTCCCATAAAATTTCCAAAAAAAACCCAAAAAATACATAATATTCAAATATAGTAATTTCATAGCTGGTATAAAAGTTTTTTATTTAAAAAGATTTAAAATAAAGTTTTTCTTTTGTAAATGCACAAGAATCCATGGAGATATATGCTTTAAAATAAATAAATAAATAAATAAATAAAGACAATGGCTGTGAACATGATATAAATTTTCTTGAAATCTTAACATCTATAACAAAACAGGCTAATACCAATCAAGCCAATAAAAATGAAATACAAAAATAAATTCCTTCTACAACACTAATTACCTTGTTCTACAACGATTCATCTCCCACTAGAAATATAGATGAATGAGTAACTTTCAAAACATTCAACTTTATTAATTGAACAATATACTTTAAATTTAGTTGATATGTAAACATTCTAATTTATTATCAACCAGTCGCCCAATTAATAGCTCAAGAATACATGCACCTCAATGTCTCAATGTGGCAATCCACATGAATCAAATAAATGCCAAATAGTTAAAAAAAAGAAGAAAAAAAAAATTTGACCAACAAATTTAACTATTTTTTTGTTTATATAATTCAAAAGAAGATTTTACTAGGATTTGACGTTTTGTTCGGCCGATACAAACTATCACGTGGTGCTGTATGTTACATGCAGTATTGAGCTAATAAATACAACCTCCATAGTGTGATTCGAGACCAATTTGCAGTCACGATCATCCTGACTGATAAGGCAAATCCGGAAATCCGAAGAATAATTACCACGGTCTACGCTCCATGCAACCCGGCCCTGAAAATACCCTGCTGGAATGAACTCAGGGAAATAAAAGGAAGATGGGATGGCCCATGGCTACTTTGCGGGGACTTCAACACTACCCGAAGATTGGAAGAGGCCAACTCTTCGTCTCACGGGATAAGGGAGAGGGAGGACTTCGAGAGGTTGATACAAGATCTTCTCCTTGTTGATCCCCCTCTCCTGGGGAGAAGGTACATCGCAGGACCCAATGGGTTTAGAACCACCTACTTCGCCGGAGACTAGATGCAGATTCCTCCCTTTCCCATTGAATGGGTCCTGAGTTCCCGGCAGATATATGGCAACCGGCAAGTTGCCTGTGAGTCTGACGGATCATGCCCCCGCTTATGCCTAGAATGTGGGTGCACACTCCTCATCCATCCCCATTCGAGATTCAATGTGGAGTGGGCTGGGAAGAGGGCTTCGGGGAGATGATAAGGTTGGATTAGGTAAGGGCATTCATTAACGGGGATGGAAGTACATCGCTGGCCAAAAACTAAAACTCACCAAGGATAAGTCAATCCCTATGGAAAAAGGAAACCCTCAATCAAAAGATGGAAAGGAAAAGGGGCATTCTAGAGGCCATCAAAGTAATCGACACCCATATAAAAGAAACTAGGGACCCTGCACGTGGGAAGAAATTAAATCAGAAATAGTACACGTGGGAGAATATGAAAGGATTATTTCGAGGAGGAAGCTTATCGAGACGGCGGTGATCCTCGATCAATGGCTACAACACGGGGATCAGAACACAAAATTTTTTCATACCATCGCCAGTCAAAGAAGAAATGCAAACAGGATCACTCAGCTCCAGGTAGAGGGTTTGTCCATCACGGATCCAACAAGAATTACCGAGGTCATTTCCAGACATTTCACTGCTCTGTTTAGGACCGAACGGGAGATGAGGTACAAAACCTCCTGGGATCGCCTATTCGAAGGCAAAAAGAGAGTGAACCTGGATCATCTGGAGCAACCATTTCGAGAGGAGGAAATCAGAATGGCAGTTAGAGAGTTAGGAGCTCTAAAGCTCCGAGGGCCCGGGATGGCTTCCCTATGACTTCTATCAACAAGGGTGGAATATCATAAAGGGAAGACATACCGAGACTCTTTGACTCGACTTCTTCCTGTGGCACTAGCTAATCTGGAACGCTTAAATTGGGCACATATCCTCCTGATCCCGAAAAATGAATCCCCTGAGGCTATACAGGATTACAGGCCAATCAGCTTGATTAATTGCTCCATCAAGATTATCTCTAAAGTCCTAGCCAACCGCCTCAAAGGAGTTTTGAGGGACCTAGTGGATGACTCCCAAACTGCATTTATTCAAGGCAGACTGATACACGACAATATAATTGCAGCTGAGGAATTAATCCACAAGATGAAAGGGGGAGACAACAATGGGGCCCTCATCAAGATCGACTTGGAGAAAGCCTTTGACACGGTGGATTGGGATTACCTCCTAGAAATCCTCCAAGCCAGAGGATTCGGACCCAAATGGTTGATATGGATACGATCCCTACTCACTACCTCTAAAGCACAGTTCCTTATTAATGGTGTGTCAAGGGATATATAAGGAGCAAAGAGAGCTTAAGACAAGCGCACCCCCTTCCCCACTACTCTTTGTATTGGCCATGGATGTGCTATCCACGATGCTTTCCCAGAGGCCATCCGATCAAACATTCTAGGGAATCCCAATTGGGATTAATGGGGAGACCATCACGTCATTACAATCTGGACATCCTAGTCTTACGCAGTGGGGATTATCTGAGGCCCGAAATTTTGAAACTCATTTTCTAAATTGCTCGAGGGATTATAGGGGTTAAAGATCAACTATACCAAAAGTGCTATTATTCCCATCAAGGCCCGTAACAACATATCCATGACCTCACAAGTGTTGAAACCTGCATAAGAGCTAACCTTCCAAAGTAAGATATTTGGGAGTACCGTCATTCTGCAGGGTCGAGAAGAGAAGATTGGAATATCCTTATACAGGAAGATCAGGCAAGCTGAAGACCTTGGAAGGGGAAGCCATTGTCACTAGGGGGACGAAGCTCACACTTTTTGAACCCGCATCTCCACACACCACCCAATTGGACGGATGCTCAGGCATACCTAGCCTCCCGTGAATGGGTCATCCAAAAAATCATGGTATCGGGGAAGGAGTTCCTATGGAGGGGAGCTGGACAAAGAAACAAGAAGCTATCACCTTGTAACCGATGACGGATTATGCAGCCCAAAGAAAACGGAGGTTGGGGAATCCACAATCTCTAACATTTAATGGGGCCCCTACTTTGGAAATGGTGGTGGAGGATCCCATGTGCGGTCTGCAAGAATCGCTGTAAGATCTTTCAAGAAGCCTATTCCGTGAGAGGGTACATCGACCCCCATTGGCCGGAATAACGCAGTGAGCATCCCCGTTTTGGAAAGGCATTTGCCGGAAAGCCCCTCCAACAATGGTGAATATGTGGGTCAAACTAGGGGCGGGCGAAACTACCAACCTCTGGATGGACAATTGGTGGGAGGGACTCTCGTTATGCAATATCTTCCCGGGGCTATATGAACTATCAATCAAACAACATCTTACTATCCAAGAAGCAAGAATCAAACTACAGAAGGGCATGCCACTCCTAAAGCTGGGCCCACTCAATAACAAGGAACAAGAGGGCTTTGACCTGATTAAGCAGGCAATCTTGAACCTCAATCCAACCCCCTCCGTGATTGATACAAGGGAGTGGAAACTCACACCTAACAAAACATTCACGGTGAAATCACTGTATCATTTCAGAGTAGACGGTGGGATTCGGAGTGATCTAAAGAACCGGTTCTGGAAACAACCTTGCCCCCTTAAGGTCAAACTATTTGCATGGTTAGACCGGATCCTCACACTCGATAACTTACATAAACGGAATTGGAGGGAGGAACGTACAATTTGCTACCTGTGTGAAACAGAAGATGAAACTGTAACACATTTGCTGACCTCATGCATGTCCCTTTGTAGTGCAAATTTGGAACCATTTCGGGAGGATGTTTGGTCTACGAACAAGTCGATTCGAGACACATGCGCTTTGGGGAACCAGGGATGCTTTCTCTTGGGTGGACAATACCCTACGAGGAGGCTGGGATATGGTCGTGATAGCAATCACCTGGAGTATTTGGGGTGAAAGGAATCGACGATGTTTTCAAAACAAACAACGCGTTTGTTTAAGAATTATTCGTGATATTACTTTCCTCCTTATCTCTTGGTTGGATGCAGCCCCTTCGGCAAAGCTGCTCAAGTTGGAAATGGCAAGAAACCTAGTGAAGCGCAGTCTTGAATTCACCTTGGATACGCAAGGGCGGGCTGATGAAGGTAGCGATGTGTTCGAGGATGACCCGCCACTAACCCAGGACGTGATACAAGCAGGCATGATGGGATAGGTCAAGGAGGCAAGAGGAGGCAACATCTCAGGCAGGGGAGAGCACTAATAGATGTATTTTATTTCTCGCTGTATGAGCAATGTAATGAACTCCTATTAAATTAACTTATAAATAAATTGTGGTTTATCCACTTTATCAAAAAAAAATAATTAAAACCATCGAGTGAGGTCAACAAAAAATATCATATAAAAACTCCTAATACAACTAAATTGGAAATAAATCGTTTAATTAGCAAAATTTCAAATTTATCAATAGATAGACAACTTAGAATAAAATGTAATTTACAGTAACTTTTGTAAGTGGAGGGTATATATATTAGTCTATTGGACCAGGTTTAGAGGAGAATTTTCTGGATTTTATTTTTAAGTTAAATTGAGATAAATTTGAAAGTTAAAAACATTATATAAAGTTATAAACTGTTGCTTAGCAAAATTCACCGTCGAGTACGTCACATGATGATATCAACAATGGCAGCCAATAAATTTGGGAAGGTATTGCAATGGACTTTGTTATTGGATTACCACTATCCAAGGGCTTCTTAGTAATGATCGATCCTTTGTCCAAATATGGCCATTTCATGCCATTAAGAGTTGCTTTTTCCTATGTCGTGGTGGCTGATGTCTTCATAAAAAAAATGTCGTAAAATTACATGGTATTCCTCCTATTGTCTCTAATAGGGATAAGGCTTTTACTAGCAAATTCTAGCAGCACCTATTCCTTAGGATTGACACTACATTGGCTATGTCTACTGCTTACTATCCTCAATCTTATGGTCAATTTGAAGCCTTAAATAAATGTTTGGAGATGAATCTTCGATATTTCACTGCAGAGAATCCTAAAGCATAGGTTGATCTTCTCCCTTGGGCCAAACTTTGGTATAATACGGCTTATCATCACAGCTTGGGTATGACTCCATTTCAGGCTGTTTATGGACGAGAACCTCCATCCTTACTGCCATTTTGTCCTACTGATCAAGACCCTCCTGAAGTGTCCACTCTACTGCTTCAACACACCAAAGTTTTAACTCAATTGAAGCAAAATCTCCTTAAGGCTCAAGTTAGGATGAAGATCATGGCTAATAAAAAGAGGTGCGTGGTTCAATTCCAGGTGGGAGATTGGGTCTTGGTTAAACTTCAACCTTACTGACAGAGTTCTGTCAGCTTGAGAAAGAATCATAAATTAGCTATGCGATTCTTTGGTCGATTTCAAGTACTTCAACTAATTGGGGAGGTTGCTTTAACAACCAAGCGCAGGAAGCTTCGAACATGTGGCGTCGCAGTACTCGTTCGAAGATGGCCAATCGACAGTTGTGAGGTTACTTGATTCGAAACAGTGAAAGAAGTATAAAAGGAGAGGAATTCAGAGATGGCCAGGTATCAAAGTTGAAGGTTATTGGGCCCGAGCTCTCACAATGAGATACGGAGATCGGAGCGGCGGTGGTGGGGTGATCGTCGTCGTTCCAGAAGGGGGTTTGCTCTGTAAACCCTAGTTACCTTTCCTTTCTTGTAATAGCTATTGTTAGCGCAAAAGCACTTAGGTTGGCATTATTTGACAACACACTGGCATGGTAAATGAAGATGCAACCTGACACAAGCTCGCACGATACAAGCTGACAAGACAGAAGTTTACTCAGCAGAAAGAGTTGTTGCAAATATGGATGTGACACAGATTGCAACAAAGTTTCCTGAAGTCATGATGTAGATAACTTGATTGAAGATGACGTGGCATGGGTGACAAGGCATAAGTCAAGAGACTGGATGACATGGCATGTGACTAAACATGAATAGGCTCAGTTGAGCAGGTCAAAGCTTGATGGAATTTCACATGTGGAGAAATAACTTTAGAGAGCTTATTGGAAGATCTCACTGGTGCTATACTTGAACAGTGAGCTATTGAGCTATCTTGGGTTGACTGGATATGCTAGTGGAGCAAAGATATTCTGGTGCTATCATTGGAAGGATAATATGTTTAGGAAGAGCACATGTTTGGAAGGCGTGAT
Source organism: Dioscorea zingiberensis (assembly GCA_026586065.1). Taxonomy (NCBI): domain Eukaryota; kingdom Viridiplantae; phylum Streptophyta; class Magnoliopsida; order Dioscoreales; family Dioscoreaceae; genus Dioscorea; species Dioscorea zingiberensis. The sequence goes on from CM048821.1 coordinate 24,997,105, forward strand.
ATCTTTGAAGAGTAAATCTATTGAAGACCAACTTGGTAGGTGGTTACTCATATATTATCATAACAAGGATCCAAGTGGAGCTGAAGACATCATGAGGCATATATTTAGAAGATGTCTAAATATATCGCTGCCCAGATTTGATAAGAAACTGATTTGGAAATATGATTGAAGATCTTGTGTGAAGATTCTTTGAAGCCTATACTTTGGAGGGAGGCCAAATATGATATGAAGACTGATTTGGCGAAAATATACTGAAGACCAAACTTGACTAAGTTTGGAAACCATGTGATGTTGACGCGCTAGGAGGCGCCACGCCGGGAGGCACTTTGAAGAGTTCATGGACGTGAAGGAGAGGGGTCCAGCCAGTTGCCATGGTCATGATCGGGAGGATCAAACGGAGTCGACTCAAATAAAGCCGGGAGGGTTTAGGTCTGGAGTTCGTAGAGTAACGCAAAGCTGCAGCCTTTAGTCAGTTCACTAGACTGGGCCACGTTGTAGGAACGGGTGCGACAGGATCTACAACGGCTATTTTTGGAAGATTTCCAAAGATAGTATCCGCGGAGATTTCGGAGATACGAAGAGAGAGAGAGAGAGATTATTGGCAGGCTCGTGGAGCGGCTATATAAAGGACCCAGCTCGAGGGTTTGAGGTGAGACACTGGAGAAAACCTAAGGGAGTTAGGTAGTGTGGACATCAGGCGATCTAGAGTGGATATTTGTATATGTGTGAGATGAGTGACAAGGGAGTTGTACTCATGTATTCTCTTCTCTTTTAATGGATGGTTGTCTCCGGACTTGGCCCCCCAGATGTAGGTTAGGTGAGCCGAACTGGGTTACCAATCTTGTGTCTCCTTTCACTTTTGTTTGCATTACTTGGTGATTGTTTGAGTGTGTGTGAAGTTGTGTCTTTTTGAGAGAAAAAAAATGAGAGTGAGTTGCCACTTATACTACAACCAAACTTACAACCACCCTCGTCAGAACTTTCAGCTGTTGTTATGTTGTTTGGACATTAATACTCAGTGATAGTGTTAGCTGAGGACTCTCTGTTGATTGAGAACATGGTGCTGAGATTGATTAGATCTGTTGATTGTTAATAGATTTGGTGAATTAGTGTTCACATATGTGAATTTGCATTGATATTATAAGGTTGATCTAGTGATCTGTTACATTTTTCTAGGATTTTTTATTTTTTTTAAATTAACCTGGCTAGCATGTCATGGTATGAGCATAGATGCATGGGTAGACATGTCAAACGAGCCGACCCGACACGTGCTTGTGCCAACACGACCTGCTTGCCAGTCGTGCTAGGCCAACATGACCCACCAATCATTTTTTTTTTTTTGAGAAATGTGGACAAGCCACTACAACCACCCCGTAGGCGTGATTCAACCAGCCAACTTTTTGAGGCCGGCCTAGCATGAAGTCCTGCCTGTGTTCTGTCCCACCAAATTTTTAAAAAAAATTAAAACTTAAAATAAATTCAAAATAATCCAAAAAACCAAAAAACCACAGAAAATCTAAAAAGAAAAAAATCCTAGAAATCCCCAAAACTTTCATAAAATTAAAAAAAATATATCTGAAAATGCAAAAATCCAAAAAAAATCCCCAAAATCCAAAACATTCCTAAAAAATCCCAAAAACTCCCATAAAATTTCCAAAAAAACCCCAAAAATACATAATATTCAAATATAGTAATTTTATAGCTGGTATAAAAGGTTTTTATTTAAATAGATTTATTTATTTATTTATTTATTTATTTTTAAATGCACAAGAATCAAAGGAGATATATGCTAAAAAATAAAAGACAATGGTTGTGAACAAGAATGATTCAGGATATAAATTTTCTTGAGATCTTAACATCTATAACAAAACAGGCTAATACCAATCAAGCCAATAAAAATGAAATACAAAAATAAAATCCTTAATAAATTAGGAAAAAATGGGATTGTTTACATTAATGCAAAAATCTCAACAAATAGCACCGATTCTACTGATCTAAGCCACAACGGCCCTTATCTCTCTCCCACAATTTCTCAACTTCTCCCTTTATATGTTCCTTTTTTCCCCCTTCTCCTTCCTCCAGTGGGCAATCACCCTCTCATGGTCTGTTCTTCTTCTTTTCTGATGCACATCTTCATATTGCATTGAATTTGATTCTAACAAGTTTTTCATCTTGATTTTCATGTTATTATTTATATATATATATAAGACTTTGGATCTGTTCATGTATTTGAGAGACTCTGAATCTTGTTCTCATAGATTTGAATTGCTTCAATTTCTATTGTGTTCAGCTTTGATACTTATACAAGTATATAAAGAGTCATATGGGAAGCATTTTATGGTCATTGATGAGACACAAAGCACAGTGCAGCCTCAACTCTGATGATGTTCAAAACCACATAAATCAGATTCTTACTTCCATTTCCGCCATAGATCAACCATTGTCTTCATCGACATCTTCTTCATGCTCCACGACGAACAATGCCACGCCTTTGCTTGGAAACTATAATGATCACAAGGATGATGTTTGGCAAGGCAGTGCTGTTGCAGAGACAACACCACAGGAGTTCTTGTTTCCCCCAGGGGCTGCTGATCATCTAGGGACTCAATCAAGTGGTAATATTGTTGGAGATTCACAATCCCTGTTGAGCAGCAATGGTACTACTGCTGTGATGCAGCAACAACATGCAGAGTGGTGGCAGTACCAACAAGAACAGAAACAACAGATATCACTTATGAATTCAAATGTGTCTTCTGTGTGTGTGAACCCAATTGTTGGTCCAGGGTATGTGGAAAATCATCAATTGAGAATGCAAGCATTGTCATTGCCAATGCCCAGGCATACATTGTCTGATTCTCAAATTACTGTCGAGACAAAGCAGTCTGATGAGTGCATTGATAAGAGCATCCAGAGGAAGCAGAAGAGGAAGATAAAAAACCGGGAATCTGCGGCACGGTCTAGAGCAAGAAAACAAGTGAGTTTCTCTTGTTTTTTTGATAAATGTGATGGCCATTTAACTATCATGGCGTGATTCGAATCCTTCATGGCTCTCTTTGTGAGAGGAATGAGTTACCAATTTTTTTTGTGAAGATTGGTAAAAAAACAATTGTGTCCTTAGTGTTTCTGATTATTTTAATTTCATTCTTTTTTTGTATTGTAAGGCATATATCAATCAGCTGGAAGAAGAGGTCACCAAGTTGACAAATAAAAACAAGAAGCTCAAGAAGCAAAAGGTATGAAAGAGATTTCTTCTCAATGGTTTATTTAGTGAATGAGAACCAAATAAATTCAAAGAATGAGGTGAAATTATATAGGCAAACATTGATCATTTTCTTTTCTTTTCTTTCTTTTTGTTTGGTAAAAAGAGTGCAACAAACTAGCTATACTAATACATAATACTTTGCTTAAAACTTATTAGAAAAGATTGTAATTTGATGATTTCTAACTGAAGCCATCCTGGCATTGCCAACGGTCTTTAACAATTCCTTGTAGTCTCTCTATTTCTTCCATTTGGATCCTTATTGATTGTTGTGAGCCATCTAGGGATGAAATGGTTGTCCATGTATAGTTGATCTTCTTTTATTTCCATATGTTGGAGCTTCCTCGACCCTTTCTCCCCTAATCCAGTGTTAGTAACTACAATGTAATCTAACCCTGCTATGACTTTACCTTCTTTTCATACAACATCCACAAACATATGATGGTTGAAGTTTTCGGCGCGTCTAGTTGACATGAGTGGGAATGGTTTCATTCTTTACATGACCCATTGCCATGTTTGGATATAAAGAAATGGAATGAAGAGGGGAATGGCTAGGAGTGGGATTCATGAGTTGGCAAAAGTCCATTCTACCCTAAAATTAATTAATTAATTAATTATAATCAATAATATTATAATAAAATTAAATATTTAATTATAAAAATTAATTAATATTATTAAACTTAAATAGTTATTTATCATAATTTATTAATTTCAATAATTTTAAAAATATTATTTAAATATTTATTCATAATAATTAATTAATTATAACTCTTAAATATTTAAAAAAATAGTTATCATTTAACACACCTATTATTATATATATAACTTATTTATTTACATAAGAGGCATAAGAATCATTTTATCTCATATTTCTTCTTTTAGTTTTCTCATTCTCAATGAACTATCATTCAAATTTTTTACAATCAAACATAATTTTCATTGTCATACCTTTCCATTGCCCCCCTTCCCTCCTCTGAAGACTTGGTTACCTATCTCTTTCCATATTAACCACAAGTCTATTCCTACAATATCTTCTACAATTGAAACCCTTTAATTTCCAAGCTATTCTTCAGTCAACCATCTTTCTTGAGTGATGTCATATGTTATAGTGTTCCATTGGCACAAAATTCCATCCTCATGAAGTTCCATCCAGACTTGTTGGGCAAATCTGCATGAATTTCCTAAATATGGATCATTCTAAACATGAAATTTGATCATGAAAATAATGGAGACTAAATTCACCAATTGGTTCAATAACTTCTATCATATATATATATATATATATATATATATATATATATATTCGCAATGTTGCACTTTTGATTATATATATATATATATATATATATATATATATATATATATATTATAGTAATTTTAATGTTGATATTTTTTTTCATAAAATTAGAGCAATTTAATAAATTTTTATTTATTTTAATAACAGGAGGAGGAGATGGCAACAAGATCCCTTGACATCTCCAAGGCCCAGCCAATGTACCAACTCAGGCGTACAACCTCTGCTCATTTCTAAAGCATAGCACCATTTTTGGGTTTTTTATTTTATTTTTTATTTTTGCTCTGTATAGATTTATTTTTATATATTGATAAAATCTAAAAAAAAATACAAGAAAAACTGAAAAAAAAAATAGAGGCCAAGGTCGATTTTTTTTAAAAAAAATTAATTTTTATTTTAAAATTTCATATTCTTTTTCCGGCTTGTAATAAGACAGCTCTATATGGCATTTTTTTCATATTTTTTTTTCTGAGTTTTCTGAATTAATAAAAAGAAATGTGTGAATAATAGCAATGTATTATGTATCATTTAGATGATAATTATTTATTTAATAGATATTTCTTTATATGGTTTGCTCTTCTTCATGCTGCTTTGTTAAATAAAAAAATCTAGGTATTAATGAGAGTCAGGTGTGAGTCACGTGACCATTGACCTCCTACCTACCGTAGGACGAAGAGTAACGGCGTCATGCTCATGGACGTGTCACGTGCGAGCTGGGTTTAGGAACCGTTATGCCAGGGGCGGTGAAAGTAACCCTCGCGGACCTTCTGTCTTTATAAACTATGATTAGTTTGTACCCTAAACCCTCGAGTACTAGCACCGCCAAACGACAAAATACATATATATCCCTATAAAGAGCGAATATTGGTTATGAACCTTGAAAAATTAAAAAAGATATTTTTTCTTAATTTTTAATTTAAAAAATATTTTATGAAGATCATGGGCATTACAAATATTAGTGGAGGGATGCAGAGCGCATGTTACCCAGTGTGGGCTCGAGTAAGCATGAGCGGTAAAATAAGTACATGTTGTGTAAAACCTTTGGACGGTAAAATAAACTGTGTTGTGTGAAATCTTTGATGAACTTTTGTGTATGTCCTATTTAACTAAAATCCCTTACGGTGGCGCTTGTGATCGATATTAAAAAAAAACAAAAATAAATATCAGTGGAGAGAACATCTTATCTGGTATACAGTACACAACTTTCTTCTTCAATCCCCCACTATTTTTTTCTTGTTTTGCTCCTACCCTTTCTAATTAATTTTAATGTAGGGCATGAACATACAGTGCTTTGCTTGATTGTCATAAGTCCACATCCTCATCAGGAGCGCTAGATCTCAGCATCAACATAATATATATCTATAAATGAGTTAAAAATAAATAATTATTAAATTATTCTTATATAAATATAGACTTTAAGTGATGCATATGTAAAATGTTCTTATAATTATTTTTTCATATATTTCCTAGACAGAACATTTTTTATTTAGAATTTCATTATAAATTTTCTACATTTGTCCTTTTTTTACTTGTCACGCTCGATATATATTTTATATCTCCATAAAAATATGTTGACTATATCCAAAATTATTTTGAAATTTCTAAAGAAGAATATGACGTATGCTCTGCCAATAGAAAAAATGTATAAAATCTAATTAGCTGTCATGAGGTAAGCTCACCTGTGCGTGAGCAGAAGCTGATATTCTGGAAGAATGAATAAAAAAACAAAGTACGCATCCATCCTTAGTTTGCTGCTAAACTAACCCACCAACTGGAACCAAACCGGAGAAATCCTAACCCTGGTTAATCAATCCCCAGGGTTAAATGTCAAAACCCACGTGGGGCCCACATGGAATCCTATTCCCATCCATACCACCTCAATCCACTGGGCCCCACCCACTCCCTAGCTTCTTAAAGCTCTGGCCTGCAACGCAACACATTATCATTAACGATCAAACCTTTGCATTTCACCCCCTTTCAAACTGTGAAATTAATCTCTCTATCACCCATAGGAGAAATAAATAAATAAATGTTTTATTAAAATGGAGTTTAGTGAAAAAGCACCAGAACTCAATTAATAATGAAAGGGGCTGAAAGGGTAAAAAGTTCTGGAAAGGTGAGGGGGACCACAATGAAATTCGGAATTTTCATAGGGGGTAAAAAGTAAAAATCCCAGTAATTAAGGTTCTTGGTTAATAATAATTTAATTAATCTAATCCCACTTGCTTGCCCTTTGCCCCCTCCAATCTATTTCTACGGGCAGCGAAGGCAAGCCTTCCCTCCAACTCACGGAGCCGCTGCCCGAGCTGCCCGCGCTGCCCGATATCTCCTCTTTTGCGGAAAAAAAGGAAAAAAAAAAATCTCTGAGCCTTTCCGCTTCTCAAGTAAACCCCTTCCTTCTTAGACCTAGCTCTCACTTCTCAGCTCTCTGATCAAGATCCGGATCGCAATCCAACGGTCCAGGATGAAGTGCCTCCTCTTCTCCGGCTTGAGCTCGTTCTAGAGCCGGAAAACTCCCAGATCCACCGGTTCTTCTCCGACCTCCCTCCAGGTACGCAGATCTCTTCTTTTTCTTCTCGCCTCCTTGGATCTTCAGTTTTCCTCCGGAATCTTGTGTTTTCGGTGTTTTTTCCCGGCCCTTTCATGGTTTCTCAAGGTTTTACTCCCATTTTCCTCGATTAAACTTGGATTTCAAGGTTTTCTCTTCAGATTCATGCCCTTTTCCTCTGTTTTTCTTTTATGTATACATATTTCCTTTTTTTTCACAAATCTTTTTCTTGTTATTTTTTATTATTTTTTTCAATCTTATTTTTTAGGGTTTTAATGGGAAAAAATACTTTTGATTCTCTAACTAACGGTATTCTATTTTGACCTAATTACCCTTCTCTTCTAGAAAGATTCTTTATGTTATGTTTCTTCTTTTGTGCTTTTTCGTCTGCTTTCGGGGCACTTTCGTCATTCCAAATTTTTTTTTTTGGGGAAAAAATGTTTTTTATTGAAAATACCAAGGTTTTTCTTTAATTGAGATCTGACGGCTTTGATTTCATCCTGGTCTCCAGGTTTTGTGGATACGAGATCAGGGCCGACCGTGATGGAGACGCTTACGCCGGTGTTTGCTCACCCGGGCCCGCTAACCCTCACCGGTGAATCACCAGCGGGGTGCGGTGCCGTCACCGCCGCCACGGCCTCCACCAAAGCACTCTTCCCAACCCCGGTAAGCATACCCCCTCGTGTCCCTCATAAGTAGTAGTAAACTCATTCAATCCGTTGTCCTCCTAGTCCGGAACTGAAAACGGAATCCAATACGTTTTGTGATTGGATTTTGAGTTCCGAACTGGAGCCCACTTCGGATAAAGCTTCGCTCTGTTTTTTTTTCCCTCTCTATCGTGGGGGAACCTGGTGCTTTGGAGAGTTTCGAACATTTCTCGAATATTCGATGATATTTTCACCTGCTTCTCTTGTTACACACACACACACACACACACGGCTCGCCCTGATATTTTTTTTAGCTACTGTACTGAGATGGTCGTATAGATTTTTAAATGAAGAGTGGTTATAAAATAAATAAATAAATAAGTGGGTGCGACGCACGTGCGTTCGTACTCTGGTCTGATGGAGAAGGTTCGCGGGCCACGCGTCAACCACTCGCGTGACTTAGATTCGAAGCTAACTTCAAATTCACACTTAGGTCCCTAACATATTTAAATTAATATTTTAATCCTTCACCCTCTAAAAGCTGTGGTCATGTGAAGCCAGATTCGTGGCACGCCATGCAATTAACTAATCAAGCTTGCAGTTGGACTTTTGTTTTATTGAAATATTTTTCTAAATAATATGTTTTGTTTTAAAAAAAAAAACTTTAAAAATCAGATTCTATATCTATTTTAGTACAAGATGTGGTTTAAACATCTAGATTCAGTGAAATGAGATGGAAGAGGATTTATTGTATATGGTGTGATTGTTAAATTATGATAAATTGTAACAGGTATATACTTGCACATAAAATATATTGAACTCAGTTAAGTCTTTATAATTGTTTAGTTCATAGCTTAAGAAAAAGCATGCTGGTAGTAGAAGTGCTTTGTGTGAGTGGAATTTACTCCTTTCAAGCGTTAAAAGTTTTGCTGCTATGTGCTCAAAATGCAAATGATTTGAGAGGTTTTGTATACGCTGAAGGCAAGATGTTATGTTTTATTGATTTGTTTGAGCTCTTTTTTAATGGAAAGATTGATTTTTGAGAGGCGAATTTCTATAGAACCATTTATGATATGAAGAAAGTACATGGTTGTTTTATAATTTGGAGAGTTTATAGAGATTCATGTTGAAGATGTCTCTACGAATGAATTACATGCTTTGTTACCCTCACATTGGATTGTTCTACATTCAGGATCCATTTGGGTTGTACAACCAACCAGAGTTCCAGATGACGAGGCAGAACAAGAGCAGGTCTGAGCCTGTTGATGCTGATGAAGATGGTGACGATGATGGTGATGGGGACGAGGATGATGAAGGTGTCCTCCCCTTTGGGGATAACGGAGATGATGGCTCGGGTGAAGATGAAGGTGGCTACGAGAAGCCTAACAATAATAGCAAGAAAGGCACTGGCGGAGATGCTGGAGAGGTGAATGGAGAGGATGAAGAGGAAGAGCCTGAGGATCAGGATGAGGATGATGATGATGACGATGATGAGAATGATGATGACGATGACGATGATGAAGATGATGGCGGGGAGAATGGGGATGATGGGGCTGAAGATGAGGATGAAGAACAACCTAACGACGATGAAGAAGAGGACGAGGATGAAGAGGCACTTCAACCCCCAAAGAAGAGGAAGAAGTGATCACACTTATTATCGAGTTTCAATGCTCCCTTTGTTCTCCATCTAGAGATGATTTGCTTGTTCTTCTTTGGCTCTGTTCCTAACTTTGAATTTTCTTATTTGCAATGGTGTTGACACACCTTAGGATGCACTATGTACCAGTACTATTTTATCTATCAATTAGAGTTTATGATCTTTTAGGCATGCCATTGAACTATGTGATGTGTGACACATGGGTTCAAAGATGTTCATGAATAAGTTTCTATCTTTGTTCATCAAATTATCATCTAATTAATTAATATATTTCTGTGAGCATTCAAAAATTTATTAATTTATTTTTGATAGAATGCAAATTAATTATATCTTTTTTAAAAATAGATAATTTCTATATTATATTGTATATTTAGGATAAGAGAATGGCAAAAACAATGGAAGAAACTTTTTGTACAATTTTGAAAGCAGAGTTAACAAAGTTCTGAAGTTGAGCCTTGTTCTCCAAGGACTTGAGCCATGTGTGCTCAAGCTTCCTCATAAGCCTTCGGCTTGAATCTTGGAGATCTTGGGTCTGGATGGTCGATAATCAAAGCAACAGCGATGGTAGGTCATTAATGGGTTAGATGACCATCACAAATATTATTGCTTTCAACAACTATGATGTTTATCATGTTTCGGATGCCATTAAGATTTTAAGTTGTTGGGTAAGGCTCACTTTAACAAGTCAACGAGGCACTCTCCAAACTCTAGGTTTTTTGTTTTTTTTTTTTTGACAGAAGGAGCGGGTGGTCAAGTGACCACCCACTAAGTCTAATCAAAGGACAGGGCACACGTGGGATCGAGTCACGGCTACAAAATGTGGGAGACAATTCGCTCACCAATCACAGTGCGGAGTGCACAAACTCACCTCACGAGGCCCCCCATGAGATTCGAACCCGAAACCGGGTGAAACCGTGAAAGGCATGGAACCTGAATACCATTCGGCCAAGAGACCTTAGGTCTCTCCAAACTCTAATTGAGCTATGAAGAGTTTTGAAAACTAAACTTGTAGTAAAAACTTTTTTGAGTCATGTTGTAGACACTTTTTTGTTTTCTTTTTGACATTGGTCATAAAAACCCCATATACAGGTCAGTCGTGGACGTGGTTATGGGCTCCGAAGAGTAAACTAATTCGATCGTCTTTGACCCCTTACAAATAACACTATTTTTAAACTTTATTTGTCTTTATATTGAACAGTTTGTTGAAGGGTTTCTAACAATCCACCTCCAGGGGACAACAAAACAACCAAATTTTTATACAACAATTCTAAAAATCTTTTTGAGAACTTGAGGAACTTATTATTATTATTTTTTTGAAAGTAGAATAATTGATTCCTAATACTCTTGCTTCAAACCTCATGTCTACATTTATATACCGTGAATGTTTGCTTTGAAAGGAAATAACCTTTAATTTCTTGCAACCATTTGTCCAATGGTTACAACCAAATTTTAGAATTGTGCTTATTCATACACACCTTCTTCTTAAGGGTTACAACCCAATTAAATGGTTATTTAGAAAAGGTGCAATGATTTACACACTTCTCTTGTTATCATAACCCATCTCATTAATATTATAAATTTTCTAACAATTTTTTTTTTTTCAAATGTTCTACTATGATAGTGATGTAAAGTTGGTTTTTTTTTTTTGATTAAAGGGGATAAACCCCATTCTGATCAAAGATAGGAAGTACGCAAGAATCAGACTATCACGGGTTTCACTTCAGGGTGCGTCCTTTACCGCCCGCGGCCCGCAGGCCCGTGGGTTTCACTTCTGCACCCGTTCTTTTACCGCCCATGACTACTAATCCCACATGGAATTTATTCCAGTGTGCATGGGCCACACCCACTGGGCGACCCATGCCTTGCGCACACACCCTGTCACAGAGGAGAATCGAACCGTGGTCTTTATCTCGTGTGCAAAGGACCTTCGGCGCTCGGCTATTACACCTTTGGCATGTAAAGTTGGTTTGAGGACAATCAACGATGACATTCTCCATCTCCTTAGTTGGAGGGAGCACTTCTAAATTAATTTTAAGAGATTATCCTCAACAGCTCTTTGGGTATAAAGTTTGAGACTCACAATAGTAAGAGATCGAGTTAATTTTATTGTCTTAAATAATACATGGGTACAATGGCTTTGCCTTGATTACTTGATCATTAAATCTACAATATCCTAATTGTAGATAAGACCAAATCAGTTACAAATATACAAACATAATTGATCCTTATACTGTTAGAAGAAGAATAGTACAAAACATTTTATGCTCATATATTAGCTTTGTCAGAGTATATATATTTTGTACAACCTAATTTAGGAATATAATCAATCACCAACCAATCACCTAATTTAAGAATACAAATAATCACCTAAATTAGGAATATATACAATTTGAAAAGACAATCAAATATTCTTTTAAAATTCCCCTCAAGCTAAGTTGGGTCAACATGAAGCTTGCGACGTAATAAGTCGAAATGGACAAAGCCTTAGTGAAAATATCACCCAATTGTTACTCACTTGGCACATATTTCACGACAACTATTTGATTGACTACTTTTCAGGAACAAAGTGAAAATCAATCTCCAAATGTTTGGTGCGAGCATGAAACATAGGATTAACAATCAAATAAATGATACTAAGATTAGTATAAAACAAGTGTGGTAAAGTAATCAATGGAACACCAAGCTCCTTCAAGATATTGAGAACCCAACAAACTTCAGAAACAGTCTGCAATAGCTCGATATTTAGCCTCTATACATGCTAGAACGAAAGACGGTGTGTTTGTTCTTTGAAGCTCATGAAACAAGAGTCCCAACATAAAAAATTGCAGAACTAGTGGTGCTACGTCAAGTATCCGGGCAACCTACCCAAATGATATTTAAAAAACAACAACCTCAATATCGCAAAAATAGTAAGGTCGTAATTAAGAGTACTTGTGAGATAACGAAGGATTCACTTGGCAGCTTGAAAATGTGAATTTGTCAAATTATGAAGGAATTGATAGATAGAGTTTACAACGATTAGGACGAATCAAAGTCAAGTATTGAAGGACTCCTGCCATACTTCGAAATTCAAATGCATCCTAAAGTGATACACCATCTTTGGAAGATTGTTGTTTCTCTTAAATATGACTGAGGACTAATTTGGAAGAAAGCATACCAAACTTCTATAAAATTTCTTTAGAATATTTGGATTGACACAAGAATAGTGAGTAGTCTTTTCGTTGAACTTCGCTGCCTAGAAAATAACATAAGGGCTCTAAATCTGTCATAGAAAACTTCAAACAAAGTTGAACGAGAAAGCTTTCCAACAACTCAGAAGAAAAGCCAATCAAGATGATGTCATCAATATATAATAAAAGCACCATTCAAGAACAATAAGTGCAATAAATATACATGAAAGAATCTGAAGTTCTATGAATAAATCCATAAGACAACAAATAAGAGATGAAACATTAAAACTAGGCTTATGGCGCTTGTTTTAATGCATAAAGAGACTATTTCAAGCAACATATAGGAGGCCGGGAAGGGTCAAGAAATCCTAGCGGTTGCACATAAAAACTTTTTCTTGAAGAATACCATTGAGAAATGCAAGTTGGCGAATATTCCATCCTTGGGATAAAGCATGAGTAAGAACCAAGCGAATAGTAATAGGACGAACAATAGGGCTAAAAGTATACGAATAGTCAATGCCTGGTTGTTGATTAAAACCTTTAGCAACAAGAAGTGCTTTATAGCACTCAATAGAACCATCAGATTTTTGTTTAACGCAAAAGACCCACTTAGAACAGACAATATTCAAACTTGCGGTTCATGGAACTAGTTCCCATAGTCTCCTTCCATACCAAATTTATGATAGCCTCATTAAAGGTTTTTGGTTCTAGGGGTAGATTGGAAGTTGAATGAGTAACTAAGGCAGATAGGTTTAATCTTTGGATAGGTTTGGTAATTCCATGTTATCTTTGAGTTGTTATTGTGTGCATTGCGGTTGTATTGTTTGAGGAGAAGGTATGTCATTGCAAAGGGGAGGAGAATGTTGTAGCTATTGTGAAAGATAAGGTGTGACCTGCTGCTTATGATTTGATGGACATACAGTTAGTGATGGAGAAGTTGATGAATAAGGAGTAAGAGAAGAGATAACAACTGACTTAGACTTGGAGGGCAATAAGGGAAAGTGCCTTAAGACTTTTGAGGTTGACTCAGACACAAGTTGTGGAAAAGGAGCATAAGTGAGAGAAGGTTGGGAAATGGAATAAGATTGTTGCAAAACATGAACTAATGATGTTGCCAAAGCAAAAATATGTTAAAAAAATTTAACATGCCTACTAATGTACACATGGTGAGTGTTTAAAGACATGCATCTATAACCTTTATGCAAGGCACTATAACCAAGAAAAATGAATGGAGTGGACCTGTAATCTCATTTATGTTTATTATATGCATACAAATTAGGAAAACATAAACACCCAAAAGTAAGTAAAAAAGAGTAATCGGGAATTTTATTAAATAATAATTTAGATGATGATTTTAAAGAAAACAATTTAGAAGGAATTCTATTAATAAAGAACACTATTGTTTGAAAAGATTCTACCCATAAGTTTAAAAGTACTGAAGCATGAGACAATAAAGTGTGACCAATGATCGTGATTGACAATATATACCATAGCAAGTGTACAAGTCGCGCAAGTAATAGAGTGGACTATGGGAAAGTCAGGTATCGAACCACAGAGACCTAGAAATACTAGTACTACCTAATTGTCTATCATCTAGCCTATCCAAGAGTTGGGGTGAGATTCTAATCTAATTGCTAAACTAAAAAGACCCAAAAATTAACACGTATGAAACCAATGTGAAGTAGTGATGACAATCAATCATTAAGGGAAGATACTCAAGCGATGAATCCCCTCCAGATTCTTATGAATAGATGTAGGCATTGATTCCTATTTGAAGATTACTATGTTATGGACTAAGAGTTCCTATAGTGCCTTCATCCCTCTCTCGAGGTGACTACTAACCTAATACCCTCATTAATATATTAGCGTTCTAAGGAACCTATATATTGGAAGAGTTGTGGGAATAAGAAATCTAAAGGAGTCTCTCGTCTTAGCACCCGATCTCTCAGCGTACTCATATAACTCTCTCTATGAAGGAAATCTGCACACATGGAGGCGTTCACTTCTTCCCCCGGTCAATCCTATTAGTAGACAGGGCTGTCGTAACGTAGATAACCAACACCATACATAACATTCAATAGATCTCAAAAACATAAAGCATTTATTCAATCATAGAAATCCATAACAAATAAGTTTAAGTTCTAATCTGGAGGTTCATCATGTCCAAGTATCTAGCTAATTAGTTCCCCATCAAAGGGGAACACAAATCTAATACAAAATAGGAGAGAAAGGAATCAAACATAATGTGAAACACCATTCCCTCCACCGTTCCCTCCACCGTTGGCGAGGACCATTGGCGGAGTGCACGAAGCTGCAATGAGAACGTCCCTTCAATGCTTGCCGTCACATCCTCCACTCCAAGATCTTCAATAAACCCTGATCTCTAAGTGAGGGAGGGGATAGGAGCTCCAAGACAATCTAAGGATCAAAAGCCTCTTCTTCAACCCTAATCTTCTCTATTTATAGTCCCTCATCCGTTTAGAATATAGTTGGTGCCATCTAGGTTTGCATGAGTCAAAATCTGAAATGAAATTAGGCTTGGTTAAGTTTGGATCCTGATCCATGCGGTTCCACAGGCGTCCACACACTGTTGGTAAAGTGCTGCTTGGCCCGCGCGATAGCCGCTCGAGTGCATGCTTGTTCGCGTAGTGCTTGGGAGGACTTCTGGTAAATCGTGCGATCATCCTTGCGGATGCATGACGGTCCGCACACCGCTCGGTATATATTGGATCGGTTTTGAAGAATTGTGCAGCCGAGCGGTGCGAACACATGGTTGCTAGTGCGGCTGGATTTCTGCTTTGTGCGGGTGTGTGCGCCTGCACGCTTGCCCGCACGCCCACAGTTTGCTTGGTTTTAGCCTCAAATGATGCCGAATTACTTCCTTTTTGCTCTTAAGGCCTTCCAATTCCCTGTAAATACAGTTTAACACAAATTAAGTATCGGCAAGCTAAAACTACTCCAAATCACTTGCAAAATGTACATGAAAATGATATAAAAGTATGATCAATTGAACGCTTATCAACCAACATTAGCAATAAGGTGATGTTTGTGTTCAGTAATGCAATCTTGGAATGTTATTGTTGCATGTGATTTTGACTTATGTTTCGTACATGTTCGAGTTGGTTATGAAGGTTTTGCTTCTAATGATAGAGAATGATGCAAGAGCTACAACAATGTGTTTTTATTAGTGTTTGTGTTTATCCCCACATGGAAAAGGTAGTAAAAAGTTTCTTTTGTGTGAGCATAGATATCCCCCTCCCTTTCTAAATGCGTTGCTTACTTCCTCTGTGTGAGATCAAAATTAACTTTGGCTTAGCCAAGTGTTATTTTGGTTACTTCCATAATAGGGTTTTCAACCTCACCAATTGTTGTTTCTTGACATCCCAGCATTAGGTTGGCATTAGAGCCACCTCATCTCCACATCACCTTGCCACCTTATCACCATCTCACCTTGCTACTTCATTATGGCATCACCTTGCTACCTCATCCACTCACTAATCATTTCATTCTCTACTTTTCTTTAAAATAGTCATTGTCTTAGCCTTTAGTTCTTAGTTATTATCACCTTGCCACCCCCATCCACTTAGTAATCATTTCATAATCTACTTTTCTTTCAAATAGTTATTACCTTAGCCTTGGTTCCTAGTTATTATCACTTTACCACCTCATCACAACCTCACCTTGCCACTCCATCGCCACATCATGTTGTTGTCTCATCCTTCAACCATCACCTAACCCTCACGCAACATGCCACCCTTAGGTTTTCGGGGCATTGGATTCTCACAAGATACTAAAATCCTTGTCAACAAAATATTCAAGAAATTGAAGTTGAGAAATTAATCATGCAAACAAGTTCAAGAACTACAAGGGAGGATTGCAATGCTTACAAACTCCCTTGGATCAACAACAAAAAAGGATGATAATCATAACGACTCCAATAGCGAGGAAGATGACATTAATAAATAATTAAAACACTTTCATTATTATTAAAAATCAATTTTTTAATGTGTTTTCAGTATAGTAAATTTACTATAAATAAATTTCAAATAAATGTTATCTCATTTTTTTTGGCATAAATGCCACCATAAATTTAAAAAGATTAATTCCCATAGAAAAAAACTAAGATTATAATATGCATACTACTACAAGAATTTATATGTAAATATCAATAATAATATTGTTTCATATACAACCTTATAATGTTTTTAAGGAATATTTATGAAATTATAAATTTAATATACATATGTAATATTAATATTTATTTTATTTAAATTTAAAATATGTATAAAAAAGCATGATATGAGGGGTATGTATATAATTATAATTGTTATAATGATATATATGTAAAATGAGATTTAATAAATTAGATATGTAAAATGAACTTTTATTATGTGTACTTGATAAATAACACCTACATATAAAATGAAAAAGCGAAAAATGGTGCAATTGAAACTCGTTTGTCCAAGTATGTGAGAAACTTAATTATGGGATAAAAATCCCAAAGTTTTTATCCAATAGAACATAACAAAATTTGGTATTTTGTTCTATCTCGAAGCGCCAAACATGAGATAAAAACAATTATTTTGTTTTGTTCTCATTTATCTCACATATCAAACACAACCTAATTCTTATTTATTCAATAATTTTATTTGCACCTATGATCTTATTGATCTCTCCTTTATTTTTTCATATATCAAGATTTGTATGCTATAAGAAAACTATAAAATAGCTAGGGAAAAATCCCTAGCTAAATCATGAATTTCCCTCACTAAATTAATTCAAAAATTTTCCTAAACTTTAGCGAGGGATTAGCGGCAGAACTTATCTCTAGCCATTTAGCAAGGGAAAGGGATTCCCCCTCTATTCCTCTCTAAACTCTTCTCGCAATATCCCTTTTTTTTTCGATGCATGGCTAGGAGTTAGCAAGGGATTTGTCTGTAGCTATTTAGCGAGGATGCCTTTTCCTTCGCTATTTTCTAGCTATCTTACCTATTTTTTTAAATTGGTTCTCTCGCTATTCCCTCGCTAATAATTACATTTGGCACAAATATATATTTTTATTTAGTGGTCCCCTGTAGTACAATTTTAAATACCACATGTAAATTCATAATATACAATATTATTGCTCTCCTGTAATACAAGCATATATATATATATATATATATATATATATACTTTGATATTATAAGATTGATTGAATTCTTGTGCTGATGATTACCTTGTTTTGGCTCACTTGCACAATGTTTTGAGGAAATCCAACCGTATAGATGGAAACAACATCAAAAAATAAGCTAGCATGTCAATTTTCATACAGTTTGGGAACTTGTAGGGTCTTCATCTTAACGGGTGAAAATTTATAGAAATCTTACCGTTTCAAAATTTTACCATTTAAGATTAAGACCCTACAAATTCCCAAATTGTATGAAAATTGGCATGCTAACTTATTTTTCGATGTTCTTTCCATCCATAGAGTTGGATTTCTTCAAAACACTGTGCAAATAGGCCAAAACAAGGCGACCGCACTTGCACAATGATAAGGCCGACCTCATAATATCAGCCTCGTATATATATATATATATATATACATATATATATATATATATATATATATATATATATATATATATATATAAGAAATACAAAATAAGAATATCAACATGACTGTCTCTCCTCAAGTCCTATCAGATGGTGAGTGGACAACGCGATTAGAAGGCTGGCGGCTCTCTAACATCTTTTGCATTTGCTCCTGATACTGTCATTGCATCTCCTGAAGTCGTCCCTCAAACTCCTTTCTAATAAATGCCCGAATCTCCATCTCTCGTTGTTGCATCCTCTCATCAACCCTTTGCTCTATAGATGAGATAGTAGCTTCCACCTGTTGGCTGACATCTCTAACATTGTGTAAGCTTAATGCACGACATATTGAAGAGGATGCATCATCGTAGTAGCACCTGGCCTGTGATCCCAAACCAAAGACTCTCTTCTTCTTTGTCCCACCAGCGGCCTCATAATATAGGCTATTTTCATCCACTGTCCCTCCCGAACTGCTTCTCTCCTTCACCAAAGTGAAGTATCGAACCTAAGAAAAAAAATGTAATAATTCAATTAATATAGTTTTAATGTGCACTGTAAACGTAAGAAAAACTAATTACAACATGTTATATGGTATATCAAATCACAAATAATTATAATTGAGAATTCCCCATCAGCCCATGCTGCAAAGGCTAAGAGAAGATCACAAACAATGGTAATGTATTCAAAAGAAAATATTACATAGGTGTCTACAAATACAAATGGAAAAAGGTTTAATTATAACAAGATTCATGACACCAAACAAAACCTGAAGCATCAGTACATAATATTCTCTCTCTCTCTACAGATAGAAATTCATATATAAATAGAAACATAAACAGTGAAGAAATTCAGATAATATATCATAAAACAAGATCACAAAACGATCTATATACTGATCAGGAACATGAAGATAAAGATCAAGCTATACATTCTATGTATCTGTTTGTTCATGAGAAGTTGATTCATGAAAAGAAATGAAAGAAACTCAGCATTCATAAGCACAAACAAATTAAAGAAGAAGATCACAAAACTAATGAAGTCCAACTCCAAGTCTGTAATAACCATTCCCTGAATTTCGGTAAAAATTTGAATTTTTCCGTACATCGCTTATTTTGTTCGGCTTGGTATTTTTCCTTTGTTGGATTAATACTAATGTTCGGGCGATGTACCGACCCCGAAGACTTACTTGAAAATTTTGGGAAAAGTAATAGACTTACACGTGATAAGATTATTATTTGAGGCTTCATTTAACCTTGTGATTAAGGTTTAACACTAAGTTAAGTTATTAACCTTAACTTTTCTCCCTCCTGGCATGACTATTGAGAAGAAGAAAAGGAATCTCCTTTGCACCGGCATGGCCTCCCACTTTATTAACCTTTTGACCCTGAAAAGAAAAGTGAAAGTAAAAGGAAGTAGCTCTCTGACATACTATCCCTCCCTTCCCCTTAGTTATCATTGTTGACCATACTCTCTTATGAAAAGCAGTTGAGAGTATTTTGTTCCCCATATGACCTTCAAACTCCAAGCTATAGAAAGTGTAGGAAAAATTAGGGTTGGGTGTTTTGACAGCCCCCTTTGTATTTAGGGTTAAAGCCATTTTTGGTCCCTGAAAACAGGGCCAATGTTCATTTCCATCCCAAAAATTTAAAATTTGTTCAATACGGTCCACATCAGCATATACTGCCACTTATCACTCCACATCAGCAAAATAACGACCTAAACATAATAATAAAAAGATTATATGCATTTCATTGGTATTCCACATAACCGCCACGTCAGCAATAGGGACCAAAAATGCCCAAATACGGAATATATAGGGACCCAAAATGTCAAAATATGCAATACATAGGGACAATATTGAACAAATTTTGAATTTTGGGATGGAAATGAACATTGGTCCTGTTTTCAAGGACCAAAAATGGCTTTAACCCTTGTATTTATATATAAAAGGATATTTTAGACAAAAGATCCCATAGAAGTAACTATTATAATTTATACGAAAGACCCTATAGAAATAACTATTCAACACTCCCCCTCAAGGTGGGTGATAGATATCAATCATCCTCATCTTCTTACATGTTTTATTACACTCTCTAGGACCTAATCCTTTAGTTAAGAAATCAGCTAATTGTTCGCCAGAATGAACATGTCTCAGTTTCAAATCCTTTTCTCCAGTCGCTCCTTAATGAAGAAGCTATCAATCTCAACATGCTTTGTGCGATCATGTTTTACAAGATTGTTAACAATACTAATGGCCGATTTGTTGTCACACCAGAGCTTCAATACATCGCCTCTAAAGAGTAACAGTTCTGACAACAAACTTCTCATCCAAAGCATCTCACAAAGACTAACCGCCATAGCCCTATACTCAGCCTCAGCTGTAGACGGAGCAACCACCTCTTGCTTCTTGCTACGCCACGACACATGGTTACTTAAAGATACAGTACCCTGAGGTGGACCTCCTATCATCCAAGCAATTTGCCCAATCTGCATCGCAATATCCCTTTACATCCAAGTGCCCATGACTCTTGAACCAAAGGTCTTTCCCTGGGCATCCCTTCAAGTATCTCAGAATCTTGTATACTGCCTCCATATGCTCAACCTTGGGATCATGTATATACCTGCTTACCACGCTTACAACACATGTAATATCTGCTCTCGTGTGGCATAAGTAGATAAGGCAACCAACAAGTCTTTGATAGTGTTCCTTGCTCACCGAGTCACCAGATTGAGCAAGCAACTTATGATTCTGCTCTTATCGGAGTAGAAGCTACTAGAAACCCTAGCATTTATGTTTTAATGAGTAAGTCCAGAACATACTTCCTCTAAGAAAGTACTATTCTTTTAGACGACCGTGCAATCTCAATACCAAGGAAATATCTCAGGTCGCCTAGATCCTTGACCTCAAACTATTTACCTAGCCTTCGTTTTAGGTGGGAGATCTCCTCAACATCATCCCCTGTAATAACAATGTCATCCACAAAGATAGCAGAATTGTGATATGGAATGTAGAGTGTTTGTAAAAAACAGTGTGATCCCCACTACACTGCATATAGCCCATACCACACACTACACATCTGAACCTATCAAACCATGCCCTTGGAGATTGCTTCAACCCATATAAGGACTTCTTCAACCTACACACCCTTCCATCTGTCTGTGGAGTTGTAAAGCCAGGAGGAATCTCCATATACACCTCCTCTTGTAGATCTCCATGCAAGAAGGCATTTTTGACATCCAGCTAATGTAACAGCTAACCAAAGTTTGCTACACATTAGATCAAAGTCTTCACTGTGCTCATCTTTGCTACTGGAGCAATCATCATAGTCAATCCTATAGGTCTGGTTATACCCCTTTTCAACTAGCCTCGCCTTGTACCTGTCAATCTTTTCTTCAGGAGTTTGCTTCACAGTGTACACCCACTTATAGCCAACTGCCCTTTTTCCAGCTGGGAGAGGTATAAGTTCTCAGGTCTCATTCTTCTCCAAGGCTTGGAGCTCCTCTTGCATGTCACCCTACCTGTCACGCCCCGACCCCAAAATCCCGGGCCTCTGGCACATGGGCAGACCAGCCGTACCCAAGCGGAGGCAGACCCCACTCGGATACAAGGCCTAAGTGATCATAAAGCAACAACACACATATGCAGCAGAATAGTAAAATCATAAATATAAAGTCAATGTATAACAGCGGAAGATAAATCCTAAAGGTACAGGCACTCTATAATGTCAAGTACACAACTGGCCCGCATGGACCAAATCACAAGTGTCCTCACTCATTGTAATGAAAGTAAAGGTAGCCAACCTCAGCAACAATCCTGTGACCCACGCATAAAATTTCGATAGCTCACGCGTGCTCGCTCCTTCAAGCGGGATCACGAAAGTAGTGAGAACAAATGTATGAGCTTTCAGAAGGAAAGCCCAGTAAGTACCCCCGCAGGGATCATAACAAGTCATGTATGGAAGAATGAGCAAGTAAAGTAAAACAATCTCATGACAAAACCAAGAAAGTGGGGTCACAGCCCACGCCAACAACCACCTAGGAGTCTTAACCCTACCACAAGTAATTGTCAAAGATAGGGACTCTTATCACAACAACGGCCTCAAGTCCTGTGAGAGAATTAGTCCAAATAAGGTTCTCGAAGTATCCCCCGGTCAGCCGTCAGCCTGAGCTGATATCGACCCTTGGTCAGGAATCGATAGCGCTACCCCTCATACGTGTCGATACGGCTAATGTATCGTCCCACTGATAGGTGGACGGCCAGAGTATCCTCCCCCTGGCATGGAACCATCAGAACGCCAGGGTGTCCGCAGCCCCGAACACTCCACAGGAGCCCCCACGCTCCACTAATCCGGGCGGAAAACTCCATAAGAGTACACGTGTCGAATGGCAAGGAAATACCATACAACCACACACATGCGCAAGCATGGAATCAACAATCAAGAAGTGACAATCCAAAGCATCAAATAAACATCACTAGCATCAACGGGTCAAGAAGTAATCAACCAATGATTAGGAGCACACAAGCATGTGATTAGTGATCAGCATGATAAAGGAAAGGGAGCCAAAGGCACTTACCTATAGAAGTAGAAGTGTCTAATAGCTGGTTGTTGTCTCTCCCGACGCGACTCTCTACTCAGTGTTGGATTCGGGATCTGATAATAAAACTCTATTTCTCAGTATACCTCATATGCGTATGCAAAAGTAATCACCCACGATCGGGTCTATTCACATTAATAATGCATGTGCCATACCCCTCCCTATAAGATAAGTGATATTTTAATTAGAGGGTTTTAAATACTCCATATATATATATATATATATATATATATCCTCATAGTTTCACCAGGCTGATCAGCCTCTCTCTCTAACTCCATTATGTTGCCGGTTCTCTTTCCATTCTTTCCCTTCAACTAATTATTATTATTATTATTATTATTATTATTATTATTATTATTATTATTATTATTATTATTGTGAGTATTAATGAATTATGAAAATCTAAGCCATAGTATAACCTTCAAAGTTAAACATCATGGCCTGTTTCTATTTTCAACGTTTAAATCATGGAATGACATGAATCGATCCAACAAGAACCCCCATACACCTACATATCTAGCTCACGTAATATGCAACAAGGTCAGTACCCCCAGGTTCTCTCTTACTACTCAACAATGAAGCTATCCCTCAAGTGGTCATAAACCCACTAAGAACCCATATCTTCTCTTCTATTTTAAGAGATTCTAATGTGCTTTATGAACTCATCCCTCATCCCAGTTTAACAGAACACCCTTCTCAGTTCAGGCTTATACTAGCCATCATGTAGGGTTGTTGCTGATTCACAGAGGAGTTAAAGGGCTAACTCACATGATATATGCTTAAGTGAAGCCCTTGTTCTTCTCTCTGAACCACCCATGAAGACTTGTGGTCCCTTCCTGTGTTTCCCCTTAATGAAACTAACTCATTCTTACTCCTTAGTTAGGTTATCTCTTTCCATGCACATCCAAGCTCTACTTCATGCATGCATGGCTACCAATATGAAACCTAACATGTGTGTAAAATGCAAGTAACCCAGGTACTCTACCATGCATGGACTCTGAATTGGACTCAGGCAGTTTGCAAGGAAGAGAGGCTCACCGGCAGCGAGGTTTGCGACGTCCTCTGAGGGTTCCAAACGTTGCAGGCTGCCGTGAAGACTCTCGCCCAGCTTCATCGTGTTAGTTTCCCAAATACTGGTGGGCCTGTGGCGGTCTGGTTAATCCACGCTGCCCTCTTACTTCGCCTCCCTCCTCGTCCCAAGCGTGTTGTAGGTTTTCGTGGGTCGCTGCGGGAGAGAAGGTTCGTTCCTTCCCAGCCGGGGGAAGGTGTCTTGGCGTGTTGAGGCGGTGGAGATGAGTTCGCACACTTGATCGCGAGGGGATATAGGGCCTGACTTCTCTTTATTATCAAGGTGGCAGGGTGAAAGGCTCAAGACGATCACTTTACTCGTCAAGTAGTATCGTAAATACGATGGAGACCTTACACTGACGTGCCCTGCTCCGCCTGAACAGTATATCCGGCTTGAAATCTGGTCGTACGTACAGTGAAGCCGCCTCGGATACTCATTCAGGAGCTGGCGGAAGGGAATTACTTGGCCTGGAGGTGCACCTTGATTGGATGGGCGGTTATTGTCCATTCCTTGAGCGTGACCTGACGCGAGCTCTCATCCATGCCTTTGATTCGGTTCCCTGCTTGGATGAACGGCCGGTGGTGACTTCGCGTGGTGATGGAGAGAGGAGAGAACTCACTTCTCTCCTCTTGTGTGTCGTGGCTGTTGGACAGCCTTGAGATGGTGGCAGCGACCATGCATGGTCACATGCCTTTTTCAAAAAAACCCCCCTCCTTTTCTCTAAAACCTCATGCATTTCAATCAAGTTATCTCAGTGAGAGCGTGCATATATGCACTAACGCCACTCCACTTTCTACTTATTGTTATTGGTCATTATATATATATATTAGTCTCATCTGTCAATCAATTCTAATTGACTTCCTGACTACTAAAGTTTGTAGCTCTTATATATATATCTATCATGTAATATCATCTATTATATCATGCTATATAATATATAATATATCATATTATATCATATAATACTATATATTATATAATATGATTTCATAAATCATGCTGATGATGCCCTCGGCCCACATATATATATGAGTGAGTATATATATATATATATATATATATATATATATATATATATATATATATATATGTATATATATATATATATATATATACGGATGTCTATTTTCATTTTAACCCCATCCTTTAATTACTTTCAAACTAGACCCTTATTTGACTAACAATGATTAGTACCAAATCAAGGATTTAATTACTCCATAATTTGTGTGGATTTTATACTACCACTTAGGATCCTGCTTTTCCACTCGTCAGTCATTCGGTATTGGGACTGACTGTAATATATGCAATGATAGTTTTGTATACAGGAGATAAGGAAGAATAAGAGACAAAGTTAGCAATATCATTCTCAAAGCCAAATCTAGCCGGAAGTTTTCCAACATTGGCTTAAGGTTCTTTACGCAGGGCAATAGGCAAATTAAGAGAGGTAGAGACATTACTACCCGACTCATAGGAAGACGGGGAAGATCCTAAGGAAGAAGGAACTGACGAGATGTCTGGTTCAGTAGCATGCGTAGACTGGTCATCAATCTCAATCACAGGGAGTATTAGGTGCATGTGTCTTTGCTTTGTAGCCGCTACGGTACATTCTTTGCTCTCCATGCTCCCCCTGGATACCTGTATGAGCTCCTCTCAAGTGTCTCCTTCTGTACACCTTCAATTCTCCTTGTACTTGTTTCAAGTCACTACCTTGTTCTCGTGTCAAGTCACAATCATCATTTCCATCTTCATTTCCATCTTGACGCTCCCCTTGATCCATGTCATTCACAGAACACGGTATTAGCCCCACATTTACATCTCCTACTATTCTCCCTCTCTCGACCAACAACTCCTGTGCTAGGAGAGAAGTTCTCAAAGAGAGATGTAATCTATCTGCTCACTATAGAAAGGCTCCGACTCCCTGAAGGACACATCCATACTCACAAATAGTCGATGCTTAGTCAGGCTCTAATATCTATAACCCTTCTCGCTAGAAGAGTACCCAACAAATATAGACTTAACAGCCTAAGGGTCCAACTTCCCTACTGAAGGCCTATAATCTCTTTTAAAGTAGGTGTAACCAAACACCTTAGGAGGAATGATGAACTTCTTCTAACCCAAAAGCATCTCGCATGGTGTCTTCATTCTAAAGACTTTCGTGAAGGGATTGAGTTAATGAGATAAGGCGTAAATCGTAAATCATCATAGCTCCTCCATAAGATCTTTGGCACATTCATCATAAGCATGATAGAGCATGCCACCTCCAGTAGATGTCTGTTCTTGCGCTCAGCCACCCCATTTTATGCAGGCGTATCTGGGCAGGATGTCTGATGCAAGATCCCTTGAGTTGACAAGAAGGATGAAAAATCCTTTACATACTCAGTTCCATTGTCAGTCCGTACAATCCGAACCTTTGCATTGAACTGAGTATTCACACAGGCACAAAAGTCTTGAAAACACCGAAACACATCACTCTTATGTTTTATTAAATAAATCCAATTCGTACGAGAATAACAATCATGAAGGTCACAAACTACTTGATTCCACTAACTGAAACAACTGGACAAGGTCCCTATACATCCGAATAAATAAGAGCAAATGGTTCAACACTTCGAAGACCAATACTAGAATAAGTAGAACGTGTATTATTGCCAAACTCACAAGCATCACATACAAGTTTACCCATGTCTACTTTGTCCATTAATTCTGGTTGCAACCTACTTAAGCTATCAAAAGATTAGTGACTCAGATGACAATGTTAGAGTAGCACTACAGCCTCTACTCCTTCACACACAACAACAACAAGAGCAGTATCAGCACACCCCTGATCCAAGTACCACAACCCATCATGCCTAGTGTCAGTCCCAAGTATCCTCTCCATTTGTTTCTCCTGGAAAAGACATGATTCCCGATAAAAAAGAACTTTACAATCTAATTGATTAATAATAGAGCTAACTAAAAGAAGGTTAATTGGGAATGAGAGAACGTACAAGACAGATGAAAGTGTGATTGATGAAGTGCATTTGACTGAGCCAATCCCTCTAATAGGTTAAGAAGTCCCACCAGCCAGCTTTGACGGTCTCATTATGAGTATGTCTATATGGTGAATGTGATGCAAGCTCACTACATACACCAGTGACATGCCTAGATGCTCCTGAGTCTACAATCCATTCTATATGCGAGTTTTTTTATCGATGCAAGTGCCTAAGCCTGAATACTTGTGCCCGCATGAGCATAGTTGGAAAAGTTACCGAAACCAGTGGTCATAGCAAGATCCTGTGTGACCTGACACTAGCCTTTGGAGCTCTCAGTCCTCATCTTGAACTGTCGCAACTCCTCCAACTCAGCAGCGGACATCTCAACAATTTGACCCTCATCAGTAACTGCTAAGTTAGCTTTTGGACCTGCACGACCTTGACCACGACCCCCTCCACGTGCACCTCTATAGGCCCCTCTGCCTCTACCTCTTGGACAACCGCAACCAGGACTACGCGGTTGTGGGCAACTAAAGCTGAGATGCCTCTTCCTCCCGCAGTTGTAGTACTCTCTATCGTTGGTAATAGGAGCAGGAACTATATACCAATGCAAACCGAACAGGGGGTGATGTATCACTAGTCATCACCTTCAGTATAACCTCCTCTTGGGCCATCGCAGCGATAGCCTCTGGTCTCCATAGTAGGAAGGAAAGATTGATGACACATTGTGGCTCTCATATGCTCAAACTCTGCATTCAGGCCCTTCAAAAAATGAGTCACCCTCCTACGCTCGATCCATCTCTTGCCCAAAGTTGTGCATATAGTATCTGGAAATGCCAAGGGATCATAATGGTCCAAGTCAGACCAAAGGTGCTACAGCTCAGCAGCATACTCCAAAACACTCTTCTCCCCCTACTTCAGATTCTCAAGTTTTTTCTGTACCTCAACTATAAGCATCACATTCCCTGCTCCAGAATACACCTTGGCCAGCATCTTCCACATATCAGCCACATTGTTGATTATCTCCATCATCCCGGTAATGGTCGGAGACATCAAACTCATTTCCATGACACCACCAGGGAATTAGTGGTGGGCCAGGTCCTCCACTCGACTCCCTTGTCTGCAGGCTCAACACAGGTCTCCTGCACATAATGCTCCAGCCCCTTTATGCTCAAGATCAGACTCGTCCTCCGAGACCAACTCAGATAGTTCTTTGTCCCTTCTAGTTTCACATCGTTTGGAATAAGCTCCAGCCTGTGCACCATCTCAGCCAGTATCACAATCTCCCGTTTGGATGAGGCATCGGCTTCACTCTTGGATGTGAACATCCTCACGAGTTCCCCAAGAGTATCCTTCATATCCTGAGTTGTGACTGGGTTCGCCATCTCCACAGTCACCTAAACTCAAGCGGCAACGGACGATGATCAGGCGAACGACGACGACGAGATCAGGATGGGGACAACGGCTCTAATACCATGTTGAAAGTGTAGGCAAAATTAGGGTTATGTGTTTTGACAACCCCCCTCTGTATATATATAAAAAAAAAAGGATATTTTACACAAAAGACTTTATAGAAATAACTATTCAATAGGAAAGAAGCAAAGGACAAAAAGGAAAAGATCAAAGCTGAAGATGTTTGCTGATATTGTGGAAGGGATGGCCAAATTAAGCATACTCTCCTTCACCTTTTGTGAATTAATAAATCAATCAAATATTCTTACTCATGTCTTATCTATTTCTTATTAAATTTTCATAATTGAGGTCAGACAAGATTGATAGAGGAAAAGGAGCTCAACAATATCAATGTGGATTGCTCTACTGCCTCTTTTGGCCTTCAAGTCTCTGCCAAATATTTTACTGACATTGTCACTTAGTTTACGGTGTGTTTGTCTGCAACTGATGAATTATGCCTTCAGCTTTTCATAATATATAACCAATGAATCAACAGATTTGATAATTTATGACCACTATATATATAAGCTTAGTTCATTCAAACATCCTAACTAAAAGATGCAATTGATCTAACACAATAGCTCATATCCCTTTTATTGCCATCAGGACATCTGAATTCCTGAGGAAAATGTCAATATATCTTTTACAAAAATACAGATTTTCTAAAAAATGCAGGATTAATTAAGCTCAAACTTTACTTAAACAGATTTCCTTAAAAACCTACATTTATCTAAAAATGGATAGCTCCAAGCATCACAAAAGATGGACTTGGAGACCAATTACACAAAAGAAGTTTGGGTCACATTTATCTACACACAAAGTGAATCAAATTCTACAAAAACCAATATTTCCATGATTATCTAAAAAAATCATGAAATGAACTTTTACTGCCCATCAACATAAATAGTTATATCCCCAACCACATCTGAAAATATTCTGCAATAGAGCAAATTCACAATTTTAAAACCTGAAAAATTAGATTAAAAATCGCACAAAATGCATACATTTCGACATAGGAAAAATGGAAATAATAACCCATAAATAGAAAGAACATAAGAAAAAGGCACAAACATCTGAAAATTGACAACAAAAAAAAGGAATCAGTTCATATTGAAAAACAAGACAAAACAGAAGATAACAACAAGATGGATCACAGAAGGGTTGATCACCTCTTGCTGATAGAGTTGTGGAAGCGAAAGGCAGTGAGATGTTCTGGGACTTCGCAGTATGAGACAGAGGGAGATCGGGGAGGGAGGTAGCTGTTGTGAGTTAGGAGCTCCTCTTCCTTCGTCTTCATTTCCAATCGGCGCTTGAAAACCTAAAATCGCGTATGAGGGGGAGTGGGAGGAAAGAAGAAGTAATGAAATTAAAGGAGCGAGAGTACTGCGCGGGCTACTAAAAATTTCATTTCATGACTTAGCGAGGGATAATAATGCCTAGCTAAATATTTTAATTTGCGAGGGATTATAATCCCTTGCTATATTTGATGCTTTTGTTACCCAAAAATAAATTAGCAAGGGAATAAGTTCCCTCGCTAATTTGCCCCCATAGTATGTAATTAGTGAAGGAATTTTTCCCTAGCTAATTAGCTAGGGACGAAATCCCTCGCTAATATCATGAAATTTAACACAAATTATATACCATGAAATTAGCGAGGGATTCTGTCCCTATCAAATTAGCTAAGGAAAAGACCCTCACTAATTTCATACTATATTCACAATGACATGCCATGACATTAGCGAGGGATTGTTTCCTTAGCTAATTATCTAGGTCATAAATCCCTTGCTAATTTCGTACTATATTCACAATGATATACCATGACGTTAGCGAGGGAACTTTTCCCTGGCCAATTAGCTAGGGAAACAATCCCTCGCTAATTTCATACTATAACATATCATGACATTAGCGAGGGCTTCTTTCCCTAGCTAATTAGCTTGGGCGTAAATCCCTTTGCTAATTTTATGGAAATTAGTGTGTTGTATAGTATGAAATTAGCGAGGGCTTTGATCCGTAGCTAATTAGCTGCGGAAAAAAATCCTCACTATTTTCATCCTATTATAATTAATAATGATATACCATGAAATCACAATGATTTTTCCTTATAGTATAAAATTAGCGAGGGATTTTGTCCCTAGCGACGGATTCCGGGTAAGTTGCACCCATGACCACAAAACTAATCAGGTTATAATGCTATGGCCACAAATTAAACTTTTTTTTTTGTAGTTTTATAAAACTTTGCTCCAATTGCATGTAAAGCCAAAATGGGTGAATCTCTGGCGAACCTAATGCTAGACCCACTTCTCTTCAGTTTCTTTCTTTCTCCTAGTGTTAATGGCTTCTAGGAGTTCTTCAAGCTGTTTAGGATTGGGTGGACGTTCGATTTTGGATATGATGACTTTGGCCCTCAAGATCCATCCAACGGGAGGCAATCCGATCAATCAATGAAAGTAAATTCCTCTATCTCTATGGCGCCACAAAAAATGTGTCGCTGACATGGCATTTTATAAACAAATAAATCCACGTGTCAATAACACATTGGTAGTTTTGCTGAAGATTCACCCAATTTGGCTTTACATGCAACTGAAGCAAAGTTTTATGGCTTTTCTGTTACAAAAAAAGTTTTGTGGCTATAGCGTTATAACCCGAGTAGTTTTGAGGCCATGGGCGCAATTAACCCACAGATTTCTTTTGCCCTTGCTATTCTCTAGCTAAATACAACATCTTAGCTGTGAACGTTAGCAACAAAGTATGTTCCCTCGCTATTCTCTAGCCTTCTGTTCTTAGTTATTATCACCTTGCCACCTCCTCACCCCTCACCTTGACACTTTATCGCCACATCACCTTGGAAACACCAGACATAAGATAAAAACAGTTATTTTGTTTTGTTCTAATTTATTTCGTGTTGAAAACACAACCTAAATCTTGTTTATTCAATAGGTTATATACATCTATCATGTTATTGATCCCTCCTTTATTTTTTCCATATATCAAGTTTTTTAAACCATATATTATGAATTTATTATATAATAATTTATTTTCTTTTATTAATTTTATCTTTACAAATGTTTTAAATTTGTTCTTTTTACAATTCATTGATGTCTTTGATGGAACACGATTAAGCATGGGATCTATTTTTCCCGGGGAAAAATAGAAAATTCCGTAACTTTTTAATAAAACACCCTTCACTTTCTACAATCTCCCATTTAACATCTTATAGGTTAAAAATGGCCCTATAAAATATGATTAAGTATGGATGCCCATTGTTATCAGAATCGACCAATGGGCCTCACTTTGACCAGTGAACAGGTGAGCCAGTAAGGCGCTTTGGTCCGGTTCTTAGATTTTAGGGTTTTTAATTATTTTATTATTAAAATATTATTAAAATAATACTTTTTTATTTTTTATTTTAAATAGTTTTTAGGTAGAATACCCAAATTAGTCCCTATACTTTTCTCTCTCTACCCTTTTGGTCCTTCTACTCAAAAATGGCAGAAAATAGTCCCTCTACTTTTTAAAACTGGTAAAATTAGTCCAAAACCTAACTGGGGTTATCTTTGCCGTTAACTTACGTTGACATGGCATTTTTGGATTAAAATATTATTAAAAATTATTAAGAAAATATTAAAATAAAGTTTAAACTAACTAATTGCTTAAAAAATGATGACTACCTCACACATTTTAATTAGATTTTTTTAAAAATAACAATATAATTAATTTTTAAAGAAATAATATAATTACATTCATTACAACCAAACAATACAATTAACAAAATAAATAATTTAATTAATTTCATTACAATATAATCAACTTAATTAAACTAATTATAACCAACTTAATTATAAACAATATCACGACCGTCTGATGAGGAATCCCCGTGGCGCGGATCACTAGCACTGCCCTAGCTTCGAGAGCGAGTTGGCCGTCGATTCCTCATCAGATGGTCGTGATATTGTTTATAATTAAGTTGGTTATAATTAATTTAATTAAGTTGATTATATTGTAATGAATTTAATTTAATTATGTATATTGTTAATTGTATTGTTTGGTTGTAATGAATGTAATTATCTTGTTTCTTAAAAATTAATTATATTGTTATTTTTAAAAAAATCTGTCATGTTAGCATAATTAAAATGTGTTAGGTAGTCATCATTTTTTAAGCAATTAGTTAGATTAAACTTTTTTATATTTTTTAATAAATTTTTAATAATATTTTAATCCAAAAATGTCATGTCAGCATAAGTTAACGGCAAAGATAATCCCAGTTAGATTTTGGACTAATTTTACCTGTTTTAAAAAGTAGAGAGATTATTTTCTGTCATTTTTTAGTAAAAGGACCAAAAGGGTAGAGAGAGAAAAGTACAACGACTAATTTGGGTATTCTACCCTTTTTTTTATAAATTATTTAAAATAGTTTTTAATTATTAATATATATATTGAACCAACATTGATATCATTGACCTGGCGGTTGAATCGGTGAACCAGTGACTCGAGACCTTAAACCGTTCAATGTGCGATTAGGTTTTGATAACATTGTGGATACCCCATTTTTCTTGGGCAAAAATACAAAATTCTCTAACTTTTTAATAAAACACCCTCCACTTTCGAAAATCTCCCATTTAACGCCTGCTATTTTCTTTTACCGACTTTCCCCCGTTTCTAAACACTAGAGAATTCCTAAACTAGCCCTTCTTTAAAAATACATAATTATATTTAAAAACAAATAATTACATACAAAATATAAATGGATAGTTCTTACTATAGGAACAATAGAATAAATAGTTATACAACACAAAAAATCAACAATTGTGCATCTGTACAAAGATTAAAAATCATATTGAAAATAAAGAACTTCTTATGCAAAATAAAAAATTACGAAATCCCAATTGGGGTTGTAATTTTTAGAAATTTGTTGGTTTTTTTTAACTAGTGTAGTGCCAATGCATTGGAGACGTGAATTTTTTTTTTTTTTTTTCAAAGGTAGGGCAAGTGAAATGAGTTTTTTTGGTCGGTGTAGGTGATAGTAGCCGGAGCAAGTTCCGAGACACATCACAACGGGCTTTGAAGAGAAAACAATAATGACGCCTCAACCTTTGACACACGCAACTATCCGAATTGTAATGCAAGGTCCGGAAATAGACCCGTAAGTCCTTACATGACAAATCATATGTAAATTTAGTTCAACCAAAAACAATTTTAATAAATTATAGTTTATCCATCTTATAAAAAAAATAAAGATGATAGTAGCTGTGAGGAAGAACATGGACTTGCATTGGTTTTACCATATTATGGCAATTCGCCTGTTGTGAAATTGCAACGATAGGCTGAGCATGTGAAGGTTTTGGTGATATTCAGCTCGCCAGAAAAGTAGCACACAGTAGTGGTTGGAGGAAAAAATAAATTAGGGTCATGAAGCGAGGTTGTATGAATAATAATTAAAGAAGGGATAAGCCAGAGATTTAAAATTTTGATGATTGAAAAAAATAGTAAAAAATAATAAATTAATTGGGAGGTATTTTAAAAAGCAATTTTTTATAGAGGTTTTTTCTTACCACCTCCTCAAAAATAATAAAATTATTGATCATTCACTCATTTTTTAATAATGCCTCATAAACCCCTGTTTAATTTCTATTCCCAATGAAAGACCTTAATATTTTTAAAAGAAATTTAAGAAACCCAAATATAAGACAAAAATACCCCGTTTTTCTATATTTCGTTATGACTATTAAGTAATTAAGAATATTTTCAAAGGGCTTATATATAAATTATGATTGTACTAAGGGGCCACAAGTAAATTTATGTTTAATTTACAAAAAATATGGGATTAACCTATTTTATATTTAATTTTTAATGACATGTATAAAAAATACTAAATAATAAAATAGGAAATTAAGTTAT
The DNA here is from genome assembly GCA_026586065.1 of Dioscorea zingiberensis. Lineage (NCBI taxonomy): Eukaryota > Viridiplantae > Streptophyta > Magnoliopsida > Dioscoreales > Dioscoreaceae > Dioscorea > Dioscorea zingiberensis. The sequence continues at coordinate 25,031,238 of CM048821.1, forward strand.
ATAAAAAGGTCAAAAGAGTTATTTTACATATATTGTAACCTGACATTTTACCTCTAACCCAAAGTTGACAAGAATAAAAATAAAAGAGGGAATTATAGGGTATTATTAGAAAATGAGAGTTACAAGTAATTCTATTATTTTCAGGAGTAGTAAGGAAAAAAGCTCTTTTTTTTATTTGTCTAAATGGTTGATTTTCAATGCCTAACCCAGTAACCCATAATAACAAAAATAAACTGAAAATTTTAAATATAAATAACGATAATAAATTAAGTATATATTTGAAAAAATTTCTAAATAAATGTTTTAAATTTGTTATTTATATCTCTTAGTTTTTCTAAAATATTTGACGTGCTTCTATTTCTTATTGCCAGAACCAATATATATAGTTGTGTTACTGTTAGGTTAGTTGGAATCATCGCTTATATCATGTTGCCTCTCATTTTTACTTATCGGAAGATTGCTGGATTTCCAACCATACGAGTATAAAATCATCGAAAAATAAGCTAGTCTGTCAATTTCTATACAATTTAGTGAACTTTTGGTCCTCCCACTTAACGGTTGCACTTAATGGTTGAAATTCTGAACCGTTTAGATTTCTATAAAATAAGAACCGTTAAATGGGAGGACCAAACCGTCGCCAAATCAGTATTTAAAATCGACAGCGCTAAATTTTATTTTTCACGATGATATTCCCATCCGTCAAGTTGAAAATCCTTCAAACACGCCTCCGTGGCCAAAATAAAGTGTCACCATATCAAGATAAATGATCCTGGGCCTACCGATCAGACATCGGTGTGTGTATGTATATATATATATATATATATATATATATATATATATATATAGTGTCATGATATAGTAAGGTCGATCAGATTACTGTTCATTCGCCTCATTTTAAAGTACTTTGATAGTATTTTTTCCAAATCCAATCGTATGGATGGAAAGGACACGAAAAATAAGCTAGCATGTCGATTTTTATACAATTTTGTGACCGTATAATCATTCATCTTAAAGGGTGAAATTTTATACAAATCTTAACGGGTTAAATTTTCACCACTTAAGATGAATGATCATATGGTCACCAAATTGTATGAAAATCGATATGCTAGCTTATTTTTCGATTTTCTTTCCATCCATATGGTTGGATTTGGAAAAAAAAATACTCTTCAAGTGCCTCGAAATTAGGTTTCATATACCCTACCAAATTTTATAGTGTGTATATATATATATATATATATAGTAGTGTTAGGATTTAGACTCTACCGCAAGCGCAAAATTACCCATCCTAACACTACTTTTATATATAGAATATATATATTATATATTTTATAATCTATTTATATATATATATGTATATCTATAAAAATTATATATATATATATATATATATATATATATATATATATACGGGCATGATACAATAAGGCCGGCTGGATTATTGTTTCGGTAAGGTCGCCTCCTATTTTGTCCCTTGAGCATGTTTTAAGGATTTTCAACCGTATGGATGGAAAAAAAAACATCGAAAAATAAACTAGTATGTCAATTTCATACAATTTGGGAACTTGTAGGGTCTTTATCTTAACGGGTGAAAATTTATAGAAATCCTACCGGTTCAGAATTTCACCCGTTAAGATGAAGACCCTACAAGTTCCCAAATTGTATGAAAATTGACATACTAACTTATTTTTCGATGTCTCTTCCATCCATACGGCTGGATTTTTCAAAATATCGCAAGTAAAGAGGGTCAAAATGGAGGCACTCAAGACTTGCACATGATAAGGCTTCTACCGCGATAAGATTACATGCCTATATATATATATATATATATATATATTATATAAAAAAATACTAATAGGATAAGGCGGCCGCATTCTTACATGCCAAATTGTTGTCGACTGCTCGCCTGCAGCCGGTTGAACCGGAAAAATCGGGAACCGGTGGGGGACCAAGCCGGGTAGGCCCCCAGAACCGAGTGGGGTATGGCCCGGCCGGGAACCGGCCGACCTAGGCGAGTGAACCGGCCCGGTTTAATTTTTTTTCCAATCAAAATCAAAATGAAAAAGAAAAAAAACATGGAAGACTAAATACTTCAAAGCTTTTGAATATTTGAAACCATTTTTTTAAAAAACAAGCTCATAATAAGGCCCAAAATGAGATGGGCTACCAAAAAGTTGTATTTTTATACTTGAGTAACTATGATTATATTTTAATTGTGTATTTTAATATTTTTGACTAATTTATTTTTTTTAATATGTGTTTGTTTTGAACATGGACTAAATATAAATATCAAATTTAGTTAATCAATCATATTTATTATTATTATAATTTTATTTTATATCATATTTCATCATTATTAACTATTATAAATTATATTTTAATATTTTAGTATTGACCCCGGTTGAACCCTTGACCTCCCACTCCTGGGCTTGGGCCAGCCAATGTTCCTGCCTGTCTCATAACCTTGCATACCGGGCCTCATCCTATCGGGCCTTTATATATGTCGGGCCGAGCCCGGGCCGCCCGGAGACCCAACCTCACATAGCAAAGCCACCAGTAAATGCTACCGCCTAGGGGTGTAAACTAGAGCCGAGCCGAAATATCACCGCTTCAAGCTCGGCTCGTGAAAAAAGCTCGAGGCTCGAAGCTCGACTCGAGCTCGTTCGAGCCTTAATTTTGTTGCTCAAGCTCGGCTCACCTATTAATTGAGCTACTCGAGCTCGGCTCGTGAAGCTCGAATTGCTCGAGCTCGCGAGCTCGTTCGAGCCTTAATTTTGTTGCTCAAGCTCGGCTCACCTATTAATTGAGCTACTCGAGCTCGGCTCGTGAAGCTCGAATTGCTCGAGCTCGTGAGCTCGGCTCATGAATTAATATAATTATATATATATATAAAGCTCGATTAGGCTCACGAGCCTGTCGAGCTGAGCACTTTGTTGCTCGAGTTCAGCTCGTAAACTACTCGAGTAGCTCGAACTCGAGCTCGGCTCGTGAAATTTCGAGTTGAATTCGAATATTATCCGAGCCGATCTCGAAAATTTCACAAGCCTAGCCTGTTTCCGCCGCTTATACCCCTAAAGGCTGGCCGACCGTAACATCCCATATATATATATATTAACATTTATTTATCCTGGGGTGTTATTTGTAAAAAAGGAAAACAAAACGATTGGATTGTTGTTTAAAAGGAGGTCACTATTTGGGAGCAGGGAGAGACTTCTGCCATTTGGGAATTTGGGAAAACAAAGTCCCCACCTCCTTCCTCCTTCATGACGGGAAGCGGTGGTGGGCATCCCTTCTCGTCTCCGATGGTTGATCCTGGGAGCTCCTCCCTCTTATTGCTCCTGCCCCAGACACTGCTGGCGAGATAGACCTCGAGGCCGGCCCCTGGCGACCAGTTTCCAGTGCCGCATCTGCCTTGAAACCGATGGTGCCTCTTCTAACCCTCCCTGGATCCTATCAAATTTCGATTAATTCAAGAAATTTAGGATTTTTATGGTTTATTAGGTTCTTGCTGTGTCGCCAATTGCACTTCTTGCAATTTGGTAGATTTATTATTATTATTATTATTGGTTGTGTTTTGAATGTGTTCTTACTGATTAGGGCTTAGAGAGTTTTTCCGGGACCCTGTAATTGGGGAATTGTGTGCGTCTTTTCTTTTAAGCAATTTTTTGGCGGATTTGTTTTCTTGATTCTTCCTTCTTTTTGTTGGCAAGTTTGATGGTTGACTTTTCCAGTTTTAGTTTCTGTTTTTAAAATGTAATGGAACTAGTGTTAGCTCTTTAATTGCCTTAATTTTTCCCATTTTGATGAAATTTGGTTCTTGAGCACTATTTTTTTTTTATCATTTTGCGTGTGAATTGTGGTAGGTTAGGGTTTGTCTTGGTTCTATTTGAGCTATAAATTGGTTATTCTCTGGAAAAATTTTAGGAAGGGACTTTTATAGCTCCGTGTAAGTGCAAGGGGACGTCAAAGTATGTCCATCGGGGAGTGCCTGGATCATTGGCGTGCCGTCAAGGTAAAGTTTCTTGTACTATTTGATTTTGTTGATTAATTGCAGGATTGAAGCTTGAAATTCTTCTGAACTTGGTTTGTGATGGATTAATGGGTACAAATTGACATGTTTTGGTATATAATTTGGCTGGGGTCATTATCAAGCATAAAACTTTTGCCTGTGGTGATTAGATTGGAATCCATATTTTTATTGTTGATTTGTAGATAGAAATGATGAATTTTAGTTCTGGGATGAAGCTTTAAGCTTCTAGGTGCTTTCATCATGTTTGTTTTGTGAATTAGCATATGAATGCAGCTTGAATCAATTCTCTATGGCTATAATGCTGAATCTTTTGCTTCCATGAATGTGCTTATTTGTTTACTTAACCAAGCACATTATGTACATCAAGTTCATAGTTTAGCTATATGATGTGGTTATCATGAATCTTTTTACCTCTGCAATCATTTTTCTCATCATATGGACAGGTTCTCAGAATTTTTGCTCATACATGTTCTTACTAAAGTTTCTTGGTCTATTTTCACAGCTTTAGGTTGTCTCTGCCCATTTTAGGTTATCTACCAGAAATAGAGATGCTAAGAATAATTCAAAAAACATTGAAGAAGATTTTAGTTTTCAGTTGACTTAACTATTTTTCTTGGCAGCTTCCTCATCCTAAGAAGTATTCCTTCTTTTGTTATTGCATATCTTTTTCAAGCACATGCCTTAGAATGTCAGTTTTCTGTATTTTTGGTCCCTTTTTTCCCATTTCGGGTTTGGTTTGTATAATCATGCACCATTATTTCCCTTTTATGGTTTCAGCTTGTGATAATCACTTTGTTTAATGTTCTCAGGAAGGTTTTGCATTTGCTCATTGTACAACATGTAAGTGCTCCTTACTACTTGAGGGTTCATGTCCATACAGACAGGAAATGGAGGACATTGAAGTTCCGTTTCTTTGTGACTAGAGATATTCTGTTCATTTTTGCACTGGTCCAACTGGTAAATCTCTCTTGGTTGTTTCTTATTCTTATGATATCTTCCTTAAACCTTCATTTGTCATTACAATGTAATACTTCATAATGCAGGTAATTTCTTCATTGGCATATTTGGTGTTTTTGGTCGATAGGTATCAAGACTACTGGCTGCTGATTGGTCTTGGAAATTACAATGAAATTAGTTTCTATTACATATGTGGTGTAAACTCTAATAATATAGCAAAAATTATTAATTGATATGTTGGTTCTTATCATATCATATGCTTTCTTATAGTCGTCTCATCAAATTTATCTTCATTTATGGTTGATTTTCTTGTTTTGTTGCAAAAAAAAAGGCAAATATATATATATATATATATTCATCTTAATGACTGACTCGTGGACCCAAGGAATATGCTTTTAAGTCATAATGTATTTCATCTTTTAGAATTTGTTACTTTGACATCTACCTCCAATACTAAAGCATTATGCAGAATGAACTGATTGTTTCTTTGGCTGAGAGCCGTGATATATTTTGAGGTTCTACTCAGTTTCTTAATATCATTTACAGATTTCCTTCACATTTTTGGGGCTTTTGATTCTCCTCTCGCTTTTTGAGACACTCCTGCATGCCTTCTATCCAAATGCTCAGCTTTGTCATGTTTGTATGAAATTTAGTAGGCTACCATCCATATTGTTTTACTAAATTGTTCTGTTCTATTCCATGCTAGGGATCTAGTGTGCCTTTTAGTTATTTCATTTTTTCTATCATTCATGCAAGTAAAATTTCATGAGAAGGCACTTTTAAGTTTAATAATTTACTTGATATTTTGTTTTTATTCTATTTGTTACACCTACTTCTATGACCTCCCAGTTTATTAAGCTTTGGAAAATGCAAGTGTACAGCTCTTTTATTATTGTTTTGTACTCAACAACAACTATGTGGCATTATTTTATAGTATTACTGGTCCTTTTAAGACTGATTTATTTGCTGTAATTGCTTGTAAGTTCAGGGGCTTTGTTGTTTTTGCTTTGCTTGGATTGTCTGCGTTTCATAACTTGTTATGATCGGGCGTAGTTCGTAATGATCTTGCTCAACCATGCCGGAGCTATGCATATGTTGCTGTCAACCAGGGTTGTATTTGGACTGTTCATTGTAAGAGCAATCATTTGGAATTGGTTTTGTTATTGTTTGCTAAATGTAAGTTGCATTTTTGCAGTGTTTGTGCAGATTGCCACCTTCCTGGTAACGCTCTGTATGTGGACGGACTGTACAACATGCATTGAAGGTTGCTCAAGCACAGCTGGTGAATGTGGGTGCTTGGCAGGTGCTGGTGAAGCTGGGCCCCATTATTGTTCATTATGGCAATCATTGTACTCGGGCTATTCACTGTCATTGGTATATTCTACAGCCGCTTCTAGTCGCAATAATGGTTGGCCAACGGATTTGGCAACGGCACTACCATATTCTCGCCAAGTTTAATGCTAACAAAAGTAATACATCACTTAGTCTTCATATCTCTCAAATTTGCTCCTTATTCGCGATACATTTCCATAACTTCATCTTACAAGGTTCACATATTGCTTACTGGCTGCCAAGATGCTTTCGATTTTAACTTGTAAATTGTGAATGCCCTATCATAATACTTTCAATCGTTAAGACAGGAAATGAGAATCAAGGTTGAAGAATAGAATAAATTTTTATGATAAGAATCATTTCTGAAACTGACCTATACTGCTAGACAGTAGGGCATCATGCAAACTGATCTATATTTTTCGCTTTTGTGATTTCTTTTGAAAACATATCAGGAACTTTTTTCTAACTTTTTATTTTTTGTCGTTTTCAATGAATATTTCCCAGGAATATGTTGTGGAGGATGTTGATGGTGAGATGACAGATTCAAGTTGGTGCCCACCTCCACTTCCACCTGAGCATGTTCAGCAGTTGAAATCTCTTGGTCTCTTATAAATCAATCAAAAACTCCACCAATTCCTCCCCAAAGTTCTTCCTAATTGTGGTATGCTCTGCCACCAGTCACTCTCTCAGCAAATACATCAAAGAACTTGAAGACTTCTCTGTTTATAAATTGCCTCTTCACAAGATGACCAAGCCCTCTTTGCCCCCATTTGAGCTGTTATTGTTGCACTACTTGTTATTTGTGAATGTTGTATCCTTGCCCTGGTTTTTCCTCCTTTACAATATTGTTCTGGGCCCTTACACAGTACCATAACTCATGAATACCTCACGCTACTACTCATTTAAGTCTTGCTCAAGGAGTTAATATTTCATAATCTGATTTATACAAGTTGAAAATTTGTTCTGTTTTGTTGTGTTTTTTTTTTTTTTTTAGTTTTGATTATTTTGTTTAACATATTGATCTCTTTGTTATGTGTTTATTGTAATTTTAGAAAAAAAATATTATGTTTTTTTTCATAAAAACATTCTTTTATCTGTTCAACCGTGGTCACTGTTAAAAGAATGTACCTAAATATTATTTTACTTTTTTTAATAATATTAGTATTTTATAAAAGATCAAATTATTACTTTAGCATAAGGACTTATCCTATTTAGTCTATTATTACGATTCGGCCCCTCTAATATAAAATATTTCTTTTTAATTTTATTGCCTTTTAAATCCTCCCTTCTGTTTTATAGTGATTCTAAAAAGCTACCAAAAACATAAATAAAGTTTTTAATTCAAAGCCATAACTACTAAAAGACACAAACGTAAAATTAAAGCACCAAAAGACATTTTATATTAAAGTTTTAATCTGTTTTATTAAAGCCACCAAAAATAGCAAGCATTCGAATTTTTAATTATCAGAAAGATGTTTGGTTGTAAAACAATTTTAGCTTGATGGATAAAAAGGCTAAAACCATATCCTCAAATTCTTAAGTTATCGTGTTTTTTAACCTTTCATGTCCCTGTAAAAATATTTTTAATAATCTTTTCTCAATAATACAATCTACAAAATTTTTTGTTTTTCCAACTCCTACAAATCAAATAAAAGAAATCGTGGTAGCCTTCACTGTCATTTATTTTAAGATAATTACAAAAAAATTACTATTTTGCTTTCGGTTTAAATGAGAATCTTATCATGTAAAAAGAATCTCTAATTTTACTAATAAAAAATATGATTACATAACTAAAGTGAAAATCAACATTTCTTAATTTTATATATTTGTTATACATTTCTTTTTATATTCCTTTTAAAACTCTCATTTAGTATTAAAATTCTAGGAAAAACAAATTGCTTTATAAGCAAAACAAACATAATATTTCCTTTTATTGCAAAAGCCTTCCCTTATTTTTTTTAAGTATTTTAACAAAAATATTTCAATGCAAAACACGATACATCTTCACATAGTTTACATAACAAAAATATTATATTTAAAAAAAAATTCTAGAAATTTTAAAAAAATTAGTTATTGTTACTCAAATTCCTTCATAAAAAATTGGTTAGTTTGCCTTCTCTATATAAAAAAAATTAGGTAGGAATACCGTACAGCCCCAAATAGTCCCTCGTGACATTTTCTCTCTCTCTCACTCTTTTAATCCTTCTAACCACTCTTAAGTGTAATATAGTCCCCCTACTTTTTTAAAGAGGGTAAATTGAGTCCAAAATTGGCACTTGGACAAGCTAAATCCTCCTCGCTCACTTTACTAACAGCGTTTCACGGCTCTTTTTGAAATAAAAAATATTATTAAAAAATAAAATTAACACCTTCTCTCTCATCCTCACGTCCACGCCTCTCCCTCCTCCTCGCTTCGTCACTCCTACTCCTACCTCCTCCTCCCTCCCTCCCTCCGCCTCTCCCGCCTCCGGGCCTTCCTCCCTCTCTCCCCTTGCCCCATCTTAAGCATCTAAACTCACCGCTGCAGCTCGGAAAGCCTATCCACTCTTGTGGTGAGAGCAAGAGGCACTCGCATGAACATATCTAAAAGCATTGCAAGTTGCGTGTGGCTTCCTCTCCTAAACCCTGCATCTTCTATCATCCTCTCCCTATATCATTGCTAACCTCCTCAAACCTTCTGGCTTTAGTTCATCAATGTCCGTAAGGTCCAATCCTCATCATCCATGAACCTCCATCATTCTTCAATCTTCTTCTATCTTCCTCTCCCCTTCTCGCTCGCTTTCTATTTTCTCGCTTTGCTTCAATCTCAACACAATAAACAAATGTACCTAACTCCATAGTTTGTTGCTCGTTCAGCTCGGCCTTCTTTAGTATATATATATTCTAGAGTTCTTTAGAGGCAAAACTTGAGCCTCCTCGCAAGGAAGGCAAGTACAGGTAAGTGGTGGTGGATGTAGTTAAGCTATGTGATGAGGGCTTGTAGTGGTTTCATTCTGCCTCTATTCTGGCCACCACCATGTTCTCTCCACTGCTTGTCCCTCCTTCCACCCACCAATCGCTGAAAGCAGGTTAAGGTTAGGGTTTCTGTCGGTCACCTCCGCAAGAGAATAAGTCTCTCACCTCCTCGACCGCGATCAAGTCCTATTGTTGCTCTCTTTCTTCTATACAAAAACTACCAAAGAAAACATTTCATTTCATTTCTCTCTTTCTATATATATATAAATACACACATACCTTTTAACTCAAAATACAAAACATTTGGGCATAAGACTAAGCTCTCCGGTAAGTGGCTACATGGCCAAACATTAGTGACCTCAAGGCCAGCAGGCAGGAGACATGATGTGCCTCCATTAACCTCAGAAAACCTCCCAGTTTCCCGCCGCTTCGGGCCACAGCAAAGCACCTTCTTACATGGTGACTCATCCTCATCCAACTGCCTTTTAACTCTTTCGACTCTGAGCCGCAAATGAGCTGCAACACCATCAAATTTTCATTAGGTATACATACATATATCTACCAAGATATAGAGAGAGGAAAATACCTCCATTTTAATGTCCACTCAGATCATCACTTCCTATAAGTTCACATGGAAGTTGCCAATGTGACAGCCTTGGTGTTGGTGGCCATCATCCTCGAAATGAGCCGCTGGGTGAGCCATCATGTTCCATTGCGATTAGGGTTTGGTGGCATCTCCATGCTTAAGCTACCTATTTTATTGCTTTTTGCTCCTTCTGCCCTTCGTCCTTCCTCGGTTTTGTTTCTTCAAGTTCTCATCTCGAGATTCTTCATTTCAACCGCTTCGTCCAGTTAACCTGTACCACATACCCATTGGACAGATCTCCTAGAATTAAATTGAAGCTCTCATATATCCATATGTTTTACCATTTTGTGGAGAAGAGGGAGGAGGAGGGAAGTGGAGGGAGGTAGAGGTTGACAGAGGAGGCGGAGTCAAGGCCGGCTGCTGGGCGAGGATAGGTGGTAAGGGTGCATTTGGATGGGTGGTGGGTGGAGAGAAAGAGACGCGAGGCGAGGTCGAGGAGGGTAGAGGCTTAAGGTCGAGAAAAATGCTTATGCAAAGGAAGGCAAGTTGTGGGGAGTGAGGCGAGGGGCCTCAAGCTTTGAGTACGGAGAGGTGTGGACGGAGAGGAGAGAGAGTGAGAGGTGTTAAAATTTTATTTTTTATAATTTTTGTAATTAATATTTTATTTCTAAAAAACCACATCAAGCATAATTCAGCTAGCGTTAAAGTGAACTAAGAGATTTAACGCTTCTAACGCCGGGTTTAGTTTTTGGACTCCATATTTACCCTCTTTTAAAAAGTAGAGGGATTACTCTCTTGCCGCTACAAATTTAAGTGGAGAGGGGCCAAAAAGGTAGAGAGAGAAAAGTATGTGCGATCTGTAATTGGCCTTGAGTATTCTACCAAAAAATTAAGTATAGTTTGAACCTAAATCTTATGGGACCTATGGTGTGCTTCTGATGATTTATTCTATAGTTATTAAAAAATAATAATAAATTTATTATTATTATTTATTTTGACCCCAAATTCCTAAAATAACAATTAAACAATATTCATTTTGGCCAATAACTCCAAAAAACTCTTGTCCTATGACCTATGAGCCCTTATTGTTTATGTAAGAGAAGATTTCTATTGACTTGACATCTAATATGACGTGATTTGAGATCTAATATGATAGTGATGTAGACCCTTTCATTGGTTTTAAAGGCCGTGTTTAGGCTTCTAGTGGTTTTGAACTCCGAAAAAAGTTAAAAGAAAAAAGTTGTTTTGAAAAAAAATAAAATTATCTCAAATAATTTTATGCATCAATGTTAGTTGAAACTACTAGAAGGGGTTATTTGAAGTAAAAAATATATATATATATATATATATAATAAAAAATGTTTTTATCATGCATCAAGGCTTTCTTCTGAAATTGTATAAAACGTACACCTCATAGTGCTCCATATCCAAAAATCCTTTTGTTTTCTAGTATATATTTATATTTAAATATGAAAAATATTAATAGATAGATTGAAAAATACTGTGATTTAAAAAAATAGCTGTTTAGATTATCATACAAAGCCAATAATGTGGGTAATTAATTTCTCTTATCATTCTCGATTTAATATAGTGCATTCATAGAGCAAGTCAATGCTATATATTGTGTATTTTGTTTAAAAAAACCTCTTAGGTTCAAGTGTGAGTACATACTCGTCAGTCATTAAAGATCTAGGGGCTATGCAAGACCCCTAATGATAGGAAGAAGTAGACCAACGATACTGCTTTTTCTTTTCTTTTTGAAATTAGGTGGATAAAACCAACGCTTATTAATTGTTACAAGATAGATGGATAATTGGTTAAGCATATTACTAATGGTTACATAAATAGATCCAAAAGTCAAAATGTCAAAAATATTTCTATGTGATTCTCTGGGACCTGATGTGACCATCTCCCCTCCTGCTTATTCTCCCACGTGAGTCCCAAGTAAAATGCACTCCCTCGACCCTGGAGCCTTGTCGCCAACCGAAAGACCCCTCGTACGCTGGGCTTCCTCGCCGAAATGAAGACTTCTTTTCGACTCAATTCGTTCTACCGTGAGCCTCTCGATTCTTCAAGCGATGAGTCGTGATCAAACCGGTAGATAATAGAAGAAAGTTACACTTTCATTTAATTCAGCGTCTGCCGAAAACGCCTGACGCTTGTCTCTTGGAAAACAATGGGCTGGGTGGAGCTTCTTTCTTTCTTTCCATTGTGGTCTAGTACCAAGTATCGCCATCATCGTGAGCTCCCCACCCACTTCTAAGGGTCCTCGTGGACTTCCCAGAGTAGGACTGCTCAGGGATCCTTGGGTCCTTAGATAGGTCCTATTGTCTAATCTTATCCCCAAGAGTCTCCCTCAGTGTAATCCCATATCCGACGCAAGGCGTAAATGACACTCTAGGAGGAGATTGCAATCCACCGAGCCCTCCGGCCACAGCCAGTGGTACACAAAAGCAGTAGCAATAAAACCCTTGATCCTCCCCTAATCGCTTATGTATATGTAGATTATCGAGGGTAAGTAATTTTTGTTCTCCCCGGCAAGCCATACAAACAAATGTACATGTTTTGATTTCCTGGAGTGGGCATGGTCAGCCTCCCAAAGAATCTCTGGGGACGGTTGGGTCGCCTTCCTCATTCCCGAGTCAATCCTGTAAGCTTTCGTGAACATGCACTTGACAAAGGAATCTTGCTGGGAGCAGGTAAGCTCTGTGTCCTTTGGTCATTTCCCAATCCCTCCCCGTGTAAGCTGTGCAAATGTGCCGGAGTAGAGGATTCTCGGATATTCACCGCCTCCGCTTTGTCAAAGGCTCCCATGGCTTAAGGCCACAGTTTGTAGATCCCTCTCCTAAAGTAGTAGCTCTCGAGCCCTTCTGAGGATGGGGGTGTTCATTTCTAGTATCGTGGCTGCGGTGGAGGGGAAACAAGGTTTCGTGAGTGCCCATCAATCCATTTATCCCACCACATGTTAATGGAAGTCCTGGCCACCCGGGTATGCTATGATATAAGCGCGCAAATTTTACCTCAAGCTTCTCCTCAGAAATCCCCTTTCGTATAGAAAGATACTACCTTGGTCGAGCCCTTTTTGTGCCAAGTAATACCGAGGAAGTTTCCCCTCTCGCTGGAAATAATATGCTTTTAAGATTATTTTCCCGCATATAAACTCAGCTTCTCCCCTATATCGCCATTAGCCTCCACAACCACTTACCCAAGAGAGCCCCATTGAAATCGTCAAGCTAGGGTTTCCAGGGATCCCCCTCTAACCCCCTCAGCTTTTTGGTTGGCCAAGATAGCCTTCCGCCAAATCCTACAAGTGTGGTATAGGTCCGCATTTCTCCTCAAGATCCACCAAGCGACCTTCCATAAGTGTTTCTTCTTAATTTCTCAATTCCTGGCTTGATCATCCAATTTGCAGTAGAATCTCAGAGTATATTAAACATATATATATTGAATTATTCTTAAAACATTATCATAAATAAAATATTGTAGATATCTAACGATTTAAAAAAAACACATGCTTTGAATCCTAAAGTGGGTAGCTTGTCTATATTTACTCAAAAATTAAAAAAATTGAAAATTATTCTACATAAATTCTCCAAACCAAATTTAAATAATATTATTTATATAAAAATTTAAAATTTGATTACAAGGCTACATGAGTGACACTTTTTTGGAGGAAACGGACGAACTTCTCTGCTGTTGCTACAAAACGTTTCCGCTGTGTCTCCATCACGCTGGAGCATCGGACCCAAGCGTAGCCATAGAGCGCTTCTGGGTAGGTGGGTCTGATTTCTTCTCTATATATATTTGGTGTTTGTTGGATCTTATTATCCACGATCACCAACCAATCAGGAGCCCATTACGCCTAATTCTTGCTAGGACTGTTTGCAGGAATTTTCGATCTGAGAGAGGTTTCCGCTTGATCGCCATGGCGATGTGCTTTTCGATGCCTCTCTCTCAATAAGTGGCGCTTTCTAAGGGAGCTTAAGTGGTTTGTGATTCTAATGATCCCTATTATCACTTCTTATTTCTTTTTTTCGAAAGTTTTCATTATTGGATTGAGAATTGTGTTTTTAATTGTGCAAAAATATATTTTTTGTGCTCCCTTTGCCTCTTGTTGGATTTCCATTTTTATATTTTTATTTATAGGGCTGCTTTGAATTTTTTTCTGATCGGATTTTTGTCAAAACCTGTGAGGGGAATTAGTAAATTAGTAGGTCAAGAAATCCGCATGGTAGAGAGGGTGATTTCAATGGGGATGTTTTAGACTTTTTTGGCTTGAAGAAGTAGGGTTTTGATTCAATCTGTATCTTGTGTTGTTGTTTTAGCAAAACTCTTCTTGGAAGCTTTGACAATCCCAAGGATCAAAGTTGCGTTGAGGAAACCGGAGGGAAATTCAATTGAAGCAGATAGAGGAGAGACATTGCTAAGCTACTTGAGAATGGACAGGAGGCCACTGCTCGGATTCCAAGTAAGTACCTTGTTACTCTATCTTCTTCTTGTGAACATGTTTCTTTCATGCATCTGTTGAATTTTTGTTTTCCTTTTAGAATTCAAATGAGTTTGAGAAAAACAAGGGTATACTTCTGTTTCAGACTGATAAGTGGTAGATGCTTGTTTTTAGGTGGGAAATACATTATCCGAAGAGAATATGATGGCGGCACAGGAGATTATTATTGAGCTTTTCCTCGTGAACTCATAGTTGTTCGTCTCCCATTATTGGAGAGACACAAAGGTCTGTTAGTCTGTTCTTTTGTTAATCTTTTTGCATATACTTCCAAATAGGTGGATGTGTGCTTTCTATGCTCTCTTCGCTTTTGTATGTCATAATGGGTGTGACATTCCTGTGGAAATTTCTTAAGGTTCAAGATGTGTTTTTCATTCCTATTGATTCTTCTTTTGGTGTGCTAATTCAGGAGTCCAGGCATCAGTCTATTGTTTGACATCCCTCGCACTTTTTACTGTCACATGAGATCTTTTTTGTTCATTAGGAATTGAGATTTAGTAAAATTCTATTAGCTTGGCCCAATTGATTTTAATTTTTAATTTGTTTGTGACATTTAACATTATAAATACATACATTGGCTTTCTACTTCTTCTTCTCGTGACTCAATATCTCTGTTGTTCAGTTAGCATAATCGTAGTACTCATCCATGTCCTGTGCAAACACTAGGAGTCTAGGGACAAATTTGCTGCTATAGCGTGAGTACATCAGTGTGTAGTTTCTTGGGTCGCGTAGAAGGGTTTCTAAAAGATTATACCTTTGTTTATAATGAAAAACAGGATATGTTCTTCTGGGTAACCTCAAAAATAACTTCTTTAAAATACAATTTCTTTAGGGATGATGATGTATTTAACTTCTATTCTCAGCCGCGCATACTTCATCACTGTGAGGTTATTAGATATTAATATATTAATATACAGAACTTGGAAACTCAATTATTGACCCTTTGCACAAAAAAGCAGTATGTGTATTTTTGTTTCCTTTGATTCTGAAAATCTGGAATTGTTTACACAATTATAATTCTTGTGGATTGAAAGTTGTTCCCTATATAACTGCATGCTGTTTTAGAATTTCTTTTGTATGCATTGACCTGGACTCATGGTAACAGGGCTGAAGGTGTAACTAATGAGATTTTCTAATGATTGTTCTCTCTGATGCATTTCCTCTATCCTTCTGGAAGCTTAAATACCAGTTAGAAGTTGTTGTGTATTTGGCTTTAATGGAACTGGAATGAACAACTAACAGCAAATATTTTTTCATCAGGAGTGCCCTCCTTGACCTTAAAAGAGGCAATTTCCAGCATTTGTTTTGCTGCAAACAAGATGTTCACTTACCTGAACTGCAGCAGGTCTTGTCAGATGTTATTTGCAGCAAAATACACGAAAAGAATTTGTTGCAGCTGCCTCTGAACTTATGCCAGGATTGTGGAGTTAATCGGCCAGGTGAGACAACAATCAAACATCAGTACATCTACTTGTTTAACCTCTTCCTAATGCTTCCGCAACCTCTTGAAATAATGCCGATCTTGCAGATAATTGAATTATTATCAGTAATGCGCCCCATCTGTGAAGTAAAAATTGAAGTTGCTCAAGGAAATTGCTGATGAGCATGAATTAGACTGGGATCCAGCTGCTTCGAAACTGAGTTTCTCAAGCCACATGAAGATTTATTGGTATATATATTATGCAAAAGAAGCCAATGTATCTCTGTGTTCGTTTTCAATTCCTAGAATGACTGGAGCATATCCCTTTTGTATTTTCTCTCTTATTCTTGCAGAATGGTCCTGACAACTTCGTAGCTGGTTCTACACTGCCTCTACCTAGAGAGAAGCATGATGAATCCTTATCTTCCACCCACACTGTAGGCAGAAGAGCAGGAACTTAATGATGATACCTTAGATCTTCCTGAAGTCTCCAAAACTTTCAGTCCCAACAATGCCCTATACTCCATCAGCCCTCCTGAATATGTTCTTCCCTCAGAATCCTTTGTCACACATGACTTGAGCCATGATCTTACAAAACAATCTTTCTTCTTTCAGATGAGGATTTGCTGAGCATGTGGCAGAGCAAAATCCAGTTGCTCCGCTTTTATAACCCTCTTCTGCTTCAGCTCCCTTTGAAGGAAAATAATACATAGACAGTTCATCCCCTTTGTTTCTTCTCCAGTGCTGTCTACTGCATCATTTTCTGAGAATACAAGTGTCTCAATTTCCTTATCTCTCCAAAACCAGTTCCAACAAACCAAGATCAGCACAAGGCATCTCTTTTCCTCAGAACAAAACTGGAGACCAGCACCGACTTCCAGGATGTCTTGGCAGCTACTCAAGCTGCCGCTGAAAACCGCTGAACGCGTCAGCAGCAGCTGCACGCAAGTAAGCTGCCGTATGTCTTGCTCAGGTTAGAATCACAGAGCTCGCTGCCAAACGGAACAACAGGATCCTCCGAGAGCATTGAAAACAGAAATGAAGATGTTGGATCTGCCTAACTGGAATCATTTGAAAGACCATACCTTAATCAACAAAAATCATCAGGTCATATCGAAAGTATGCTAAGCAAGTAACAGATCAGAATGGAGTTATGATACTAAAGAGCAAATCCCGGAAGTCCACCCGGGTTCATCAACATCAGCCATCTGCATCATTAGAGGAGGATCCTTACTTCTCATAACACCCGAACTTGTTTACATCATCACAAGACTCAACCCTTGAATCAAGAACTCAACAGTCACCAGAGCGCCTTCACATTCTCCCCGTGATTTTGTGAGAGGAGCTCTCCATGCTGGCCGATCAACAGTAGTATTCCAATCACTTCGCCTGTAGCATGTAACCGTTAAACTATATTGAAAAAAAATACAGCTTTTAAAAATAAGGCCACTGTGGTTTGAAGTGTTCTATATTCAAAGTGTGTTTGTTTTACGGATATACAGAACTGATTCTGAAAATTACGGTTTCTTTTGGAAATACACATCAGATCCTCTTGAATGTTGCAGTGTACTTCTATTCTTTTATCTTACATCATCCACTTGGAACATAATTTCCATCTAATTGCTATGATAGTAGCTTTACAGGAATGATAACTAATAAGCAGCTGCTTCTTGAATTTAGATGCTTGAACTACTTTGTATGTAACAAATGACCAACAACCTATTCAAGCATGAGAAGTTTCCAACTAACGATGATGGCAATGAGTATATATCAATGCCAAAAAGCAATGGTGTGAGAAAAAAATCGAACAGGGAGCACTATAAACTCAAACTCCCTCACGGATGCATCATGGGAAGAAGGCTCTGCAGTAGCTGGTATAGGTAATGCTATCTTGTTGTTCCTATCAGACAATCAATACGTTACAAGGCTATTGAAGCAAATACACACTGCAGACCCCAATGAGAGACGAGGAAGTTAAAGGAAGAGTGCCAGCAAAAGCCAGTGTGACCACCAATTATGAGATCGAGTACATATGAAGGGAGGAGAATATGGCAGCCGACAACCTACAAACATGTAAGAATACAAGGAATTGAAGAGAGATCTTTGTCAGCACCTGTGGCATACCTAACTGATCTCCTATATAACCTCAAGATGTTAACAAGTGTTTTGTAACCAACTCGCAAACTAGTGCTCTTTCAAAAAAAAAAAAAAAATTTTTAAAAAACATGTCAGCGCTCAATCTACAGAATTACATCAAATTAAATTACATCCTTCTGTATTCCAAAAATAAGGTTAATGTCAATCAATCAATGGGCCAAATCCATTTTTACACTCAGGAAACACGGAATGGCTTTTGGATCACTCAGTTTACAAAAGACTAAAAACTGAAAAATATGAGAAAATAAATAAATAAAATGTACAAAAATTACAATTCTATGGAAATAAAAGATCTTTCAAAAAAACAGTTTGGATGTTAGGCCTCTCATTTACAGGAAGAATACACCTAAGAGACAGGGCTAGCAACTCTTCCATTGCTTTAGGAGCTTCCTCCCAAGCCAGTAATCTCTGTGTCAAAGCATTCTGTTCCTCTTCCCTCTCTGTGACACATCCTCACCCAATCGGTAAGATCAACTTCGCGCCCAACTGGCCTGATATATAATGTGTCGCCAGCGCTTTTCTCTCATTAGCAACTCCATCAGTATCACACCAAAAGCATACATATCACCTTTGAATGTTGGGATTGGCTTGGCTTCTGTCGCTAATTCCGTGCTCTGTATCCAAGTGCCTGGAGATTTAACATCTGCTCTTGCAGTACCACTTGCAGTCATAAAACGATGAAGGGCGAGTCCACAACCGTGCAGTGAGATCGGTGTCCTAGGATTATGTTTGTCGGCTTTAGATTACCATGAGGTAGGCCCTTCTCATCATGAAGGTAAATACAAACAATCGCATAACATCAATTATAATTTTTAGCCGTTGGCTGACTGATAGTTTGGAGTATCTTCTCGGAGTTGATTCTATGGATTTTATAGAGCACATACATTAAATTAAGACTAAGATCATAAATAAATGACATATTTGGTCAAGGATGACAATATCTAGAATCAAAACAGTCAAATAAAAACAACAAAAGTACAATTTCTTTTCTAGCTGAATTGAAGTAATGATTTACAAATAAGCTGGTTTTTATGTGAGGGCATTTAACATATTAGTTACGATTCACTCTAATTTGATCCATAATAACGGTAAATGTTCTATATGAAGTTTCCCTTACAAATAACTATAGAAATGACAAATTAAAATTTAAAATTTGGCACTAAATGAAAAGGTACAACATAATAAGACTTACCATAAAGATACAGTGCCAAACCATCGCCTTCCACGTGAATCTGGAGAGACAATAAGTTTCCTTTCTTGCTCTCTCAGCCCCCAGTAATAGCCCCTCAGAGAAGCAATGTTTGGATGCCTTATGCACTATATTCTTTTCGCCTCCTTGACAAAAGCTTTTTATGCTTCACAAGGCCAACTCGAGCCACCTCTTTACAGTTAACACATGACCACTGTATAATGTAGCTTTTATAAGAAGTCCCATGACTGCTTCTACCAAGGACTTCTGCTGGGGCCAGCTTAGACAACTTCTCTATGTGAACACTAAAGACCCACAAATGTAAGCAACTCCGCCAACAAAACCGAACAGGTGAATAAACATCCAATACTACTGGCTGCTCTTGATGAGTGAGTTGCCAAGAAAAGGAGGTGAAGAAGGCAAAGGTGACTTCGGAGAAGGCCTATGTCCAGTCTTTGGTGAGCAATGTTCTACTGCATCAAGTTTCCTCAACTCAGGAATGCTGTTCAATTTGAGAGGCCAGGCCCGATCCCATTTACCAAGTCCCTTTGAGGACACATTGACTCACCAGGCGTCGTATGATGTGCATTCAATTACTTGCCGTAAATTTGTGCAGGATCATCTTTTGTGACATAACCATGTTAGTGCACACACACCAAATCTTCCTAGCTTTACATCTCTGCCAGCAGCTTGGGTTCCAAATCCACTTCTGCCACAAAATTCTAGAGACCCTATTCTATGAATGCCATGAATAACCCAATCATCAATAGAACAGCCCCGACACAACCAACAATAAATGCAACTTGAATACTAGAATTTAGACGCCCCACGATGAACTTCTTCATTGTTGATTCCAGAGTTATTTGTTCTTGGATGAAATGGAATCTGGGAAGAGTAGGAAAACATTTCCAGGATGGAATGAAGCTCTCGTAAGTCCTCTCAAATGTTTGAGGAACAACACCAGATAGGTCATTGTAGGAAATATTATATAGCACCAGACTAGGCTGGAGGCATTTTAGGGACCGTATCTTTGAAATTATTGATAGATAGGTCAAGAGCTTCCAATCCACTGAGCATGCTCAATTCAATCGGCAGCTCACCAGCCAAGGTGCATTGTTCTGAAGTTTGAAGCACCTCTGAGATTTTGCATGTTCTTCACTGGAGGCATGAGAACCAGAAAGCTGGATTATCAGACAAATCAAGAATTTCTAAAGGTGTATGTGAAGTCAAGTCAGCTGACTCTGCTGGATTCTAGGCTTTGAAGTGGAATAGATCCTGCGAAGTGATTTCCGAGAGATTCAAACTTATCAAGGTTGATGATGTTAATAGGCTCCTCGGGTAGTATCGGGTCCTGTTAGCCTATTCAGACTAAGATCAACTCTTGTTAACCTTGGGCAAGTGGGCTGTAAAACAGAGGGAAGAACACCAACTAATGAGTTGTTCCCAATGTTGATAGAAATCAGGGACTCCAAATTGAGACGTATATTGTTTGGAAAGCTCCCCGAGATTGTATTTGAACTCAGATCAATGATTTCCAATGTATCTTTCCAATTCTGCACTGCAGATAAGTCATAGAGAGCATAAGCTTTTACTCAAATCAACAGTTCCAGCTGCCTAAGCCAGAGGGCAGTGAACTCCATAGCAAATTCAAGAAAGATTTAACATCTTCAAAGTGGTAGAGTTGATAGAACCAACAGAACCTGCAATGTTACAAAATTTTCATAATTACTTTTCTTGAACAAGAACTGCCTTGTAAAAAAGAGGTTGCTGTCAAGTATGTTTTACAGTTACTCTATATGGCATGACATGCAGATCTGTGTAAAAATACAACATAAGTAAAATATCTATCAAAAGACTATCATCTAAAAGTCAGCAAGTAAGTAGTTCATGCTATGTAACATAACATGGAAACTGACAAAGAAAAAGGGCCAAAAAAGGAAGGTAATTTATCTCTCACAATGTTGTAATGTAATACTCAACTTGTAAGCTATGTAGTTCGAGTCTACAAGAGGAAAGTAATAAAAACCAGAGGTCTACAAGCAAGTAAAAAATTTAAATTCTTTTCCCAGAAGCAGTACAAGAGCAGATACAGAAGTAAATACTCCCTGAAAAAGAAAGAAATGTTCCTCAAATATCAAAGCAGTAGTGTTCTCTGCTTCTGTACTAATTTAATATGATCCCTACTATAAACAGAAGTCTTTCAGAAAGAATCACAACTTCCCTTATACCGAAAGTCCTAGTACTGGCTAACAACAACAATCCAAGCCTTAATCCCATACTAGATGGGGTTTGCTATATAAGTTCTCCGTCTCCACGTCAGCTTCCCAAGAAAGCCGCAAGCATCCTACCATACATCTAAATATACATGTGCCTTGGGACATTATCTCTCTCCACATTTATACCGTGCGCCTACCTTTACCCTTTTTCTTATATTTTATTACTAAACTATCACAATTTCAAACACGGCACTGGGGTCTACGGCACACGTGTCCGCTAATTCCCTGGTTCATTAGGATGACACAAAATTACATGGTAATTCAACACATTCGATATTAGACAAGCTTAGATTCAAGTGTTCAGAGTCCACATCGCTTGATCTTCCAAATTATCTATGATCACATCCAGAACCAAGAATTGAATTCCAAAACCAAACTATAATCATGCTTATTGACTTTTCAATAACTTGTATCTACTTGGATCGTCCTAATAAACAAGCCCATTTCTAATCCATGAATCTCAAGAGATCAACGTAATCAGAGCATCATCTAGAAAAACCAAGGCATTAGAAGAACTCACGCTTGTTCAATCTAAACAAAACATAACACATTATATGTAATTAATTCAAGTGCCCCATACCAGAGAATCCATTGCCACTGAGATCAAGCTCCACCAATGGCATCCCATCCCCAAACAGCTCCTCTGGAACAGGACCAAAGAGCTGGTTGTTATGAGTCCTGAAAGCTCTCAAATTTGTCAAAGAACCAAGCTTAGGGAAGCTGCCCAACAATCTGATTCCCATTCACATCCAAAATCTCCCAAATTCCTAAACATTGCAATGGAATCCTCACTGGAGAAGAACTCCCCACTGATCTTATTACCACTCAGATTCATGTACCTCATTGTGTTGCCCAAGCTGGAGAAGTTCCCAGGATCCAAAGCAATCCCTCCATAGAAGCTTACTTACCACTCAAGTCTAAATGCTCCACATTCCTCATCTCAGAGAGGGACAGCCCCACATCTCCCCACAAGCTATTGGAGCTCAAATCCAAGGTCCTCAGCTGCTGGAGGTTCTGGAACCCCGCCGGGATCCCTCCGGATAGCCGGTTGTGGGAAAGGTTCAAGAGGTTCAACCCCCCGAGCTCGGTGATCCGGGCGGGCACCGGGCCGTAGAAGCGGTTCGCGGAGAGGTCGAGGACCTGGAGGGTGTTCATGGAGCCGAGGGAGGGGACAAGGCGGCCGGAGAAGGAGTTGTTGGAGAGTGAGAGGTTGAGGAGAGACTTGAGGGAGGCGAGTGTAGCGAGTTTGAGGTCCCCGGCGAGGCCGAGGCCGGAGAGGGAGATGGCGACGACGGAGGATCCGGCGAGGTCGCAGGAGACCCCATGGAAGGAGCTGGGGCAAGGGGGGTTTTCCGGCGGTGGGATCCAGGAAGAGAGTACAAGGCCGGAGGCGTCGGAGACGATGCCTTTCTTGAACTCGAGGAGAGATCTGAGGTCCGAGCAATGGAAAGGAGATGGGACGAAGAGAAGGAGGGCGAAGAGGAGAAGGTGGAGATGAAGAAGATGACGGAATTTGAGATGCATTTCTTGATTCAGCCCCAAAGTTTCGATCTTTGCTCTCGTTTTCTCAATAATTGTGCTGCTGCATGGTCAGCAAACCAAAAAGGTGTCACCTTTGAGATGAGAACTCTGATTGAAGAACACCCTCCCTATCAAAGATGAGAGAGAGAGAGAGAGAGAGAGAGAGAGAGAGTAATTCAACAACTCAACGATGCACACTGACTGAAGAACAACCTCAAAGAGTAGAAGAGAGAGAATGGAAAAGGGATTCAAGAACTCAAAGATGACATTTTGAGTGAAGAAGAGCCTTTGACAGAGACACAGAGATAGAGACAGAGACAGAGAAAGAGAATGAGGAATTCTAGAACTCAGAAGAGCAGAAGAACACCCTCAAAGATTGAGAGAGAGAGAGAGAGAGAGATGGAAGATTGGAAGATGGTATACTGAAATGTGTATGAGAGAGAGAGAGAGATTGATGAAGGGTTGTATGTGGAAAGAGAAGAAGGAAAGGGTGGAAGGTGAAAGTGTGAGAAAGATGGGAAGAGAAGAGAGAGAGAGAAGGAAAGCAATCAGGGAATATCAAAGGAAAGAAGAGGAGAGAAAAAAAAAAAAAAGAAAGAAAGAAAACTTGAGAGAAAGTGAATGATTATGGGGTGGCTTGTTCAAGGAATACAAGGAAACATGTTGATAGATGGAGAGAGAGAGAAAAACTTAAATTTTGGAAATGAAAAACTAAAAAGAGGAGGAGGCAGTGATTGAAAAGAGATGTGAAAGTGTGGTTGGTAGAGAGAGAAAGTTAGTCTGTGTTTTGAGTCTAGAGAGAGAATCCAGAGATAGATAGATGGATAGTGAAGAAAACAAGGTACCAGCTACTGCATACAACTAAACAGACTGGAAAGGACAGAGAGGATAGGGGTTGGATACATGATTCCACACAACACACCAACTAAGGCAGCCATGATTGATTCCATTGGTCTCTCTTCCCTCTGGATCCAATCCCTTTCCATTTTCTCCCCCTGTTTTAATTAATTGTTCTTTTCATGCATTGCTCTAGATCTCATCTATGATTTGACCTTGTTTCTCACCAAAGTTTGTGATAAAAGATTAATGTTGCTTTTATAAATTAGATTTTTAGTTCTTTTTTTTTGTTTTGATAATTTATTGATGGGGGTGTTTGCTTGTCTAATTGCTTTGTAGTAGAGTACAATGGATCGGAGAAGAGAATATTAAGATTTGATGATTCTTTGGAGAATCATGGAAATCAAGACAACTTACATTGCAACTTGTTTCTTTAATTTTAACTATTCATTAAAATATCAGTTTTTTTTTTAATCTTTGTTTTGTTGGATCAATCATTAATTAATTATACATTAATCAACAACCTTTTTTTTTCCTTGTTTTTGTTTTTTTTAAATACCCCCGCAGGGACTTCAAAGGACTAAGATACAACTGCTCAATCCCGCAGTAGTTGTCCTCGAGTATACCACACCCGGATTCAATCCGTTTCATCCACAGAAGAATCTCATCTCTTAACGTACCAATAGATCTTTGGGTTGCTGGTTTTTTCTCTTTGTTTTAATGTATGTAAATTTAAGAAGAAAAAAAATTCATTAATTGTTTGAGCCAACCAACTTTAATAACCTGATTTGCAACCCTTTTGCCTCTTATTTATGCAACCATCTCTTGTGGAGCAACTCTTGAATTCACTTCAGCAATTGAAGGCATGGGGTCTAGTGGTGCAATGCTATGTGTTGTGTTAACTTAAGGCCAGAGACTTAATAGAAGACATTATTAGTGTTTGATAATGGGTAGCATATGAATGAACATGTTAAGACTAGGTCCTTTCAATGATCCATGGATATTTGAATGCCTTCTCAAGTCTATTAAAATGGATATCTGGTCCCACCTTGGATGAGGATGAATATATGCTTAAGCTGAATATTGAATTCTTCCAACATCTTATTAAAAATATTACATTTTGATTAATAAAACTCACTAATTCTTTTGTCACATAACTAAGTTAAAACAAATTTTTCTTTTTTGACAAAGCATTTACAAGTGCCCTCCCCGTGAGGTAGAAGTCGAGGCGGCAAAGACTCGCACATACGCCTCACCTTACATGGAGTGCTCGATTCCTGGATTCATCCCAACCATTTATATCTTATACAAAAGACCTACTATCATCAATAGATCATAGCCATTAGTTAAAAACAAACATTTTTAACCCTATATTTTAGCACACTTGAAAATACACGTTAGAATCTCTACTTTATTCGGTAGAGGCATATTTCAATCCCTTCATCTCCAACTTCTCTCAAGAAAGATGCTCTTTATAAGGAAAAAGGAACTTTTGAAAGATTTACAAATTAATCTAACATTTATAAGGGTATATATAAACTTAGAAATAATAATAGTCATTATATATTTAAACAAATGTCAATATTGATGTATATACTTATTTATTTATATTGTATTGATTGTGATGTTGAAAGCACAGGGTGGCTCAAGTGAGATGCTCCTCTTTCTCTTGATGAAGGTTTTGAGCTTACCATGCATGTGATCTTGTGTTTCCCATGGGACTTGTGGAGCCAACCATTTACTTTAACTACTGCCTTCCTTTACTGTTCAACTTTGCTCATTCATAGCTCTTTCAACCTTGTGTTTGGATTCAAGAAGAAATCTTCTCTTTTCTTTTTGCTCATTTTCCTTTTAATCATTTTTTCCCCACAGTTTTCTTATAATAAATAATACACTTCCTATGATATCCAATTGATTTGAGAAATTAATAGTAATTCTGATTTCTAAAATTTCATCAAAAGCTTATTGGCCTAACGGTACAAATCCCTTACTTAAGACGAGTGGTCTCGAGTTTGAAAATAAAAATAAAAACTTCTGCAAGATGTGAAGTGATTTGAGACTTATCAGACGTAGTAATTTATGCCAAATAATTTTATTGAATTAAATATTTAAATGGTGAGCATAGTTTAATTTTTTTTTATGGGGTTTATATATATATATATATATATATATATATATATATATATATATTCTTATATGTGTATTTTTAAAAAAATAAAATAATCTCTTTTAAATTTTATTTAGGTTGTAAAAGAGGACTTCACAGAGATTTAAAAGATAAATAAATAAATAAACAAAATAAAAAAGTAAAAGCTTTACATAGTTATTTTAAATTTATTGTAGTAGATTATCCGAAGAGTGATGTGTATGAATAATTTTGAATTTTCTAAAGTTTTCTTAAATTTTTTAAATTTTTACTAGGATTTATCTGAAAATAAACAGTTTTACAAAGGATATATACTTAATTTTTATTATTTACTACAAATGATTTGTTTTCTTCTCATATGTTTAAAAAACTAATGGTTAGTATAAAAATAAAATTATTATCACTTTTTCTTATTATTTTCTCTCTATCCACTTTTATCTAGGAGACACTGTTTTTGATTATATATCTCCCTCGATCTTATCCAGATGGAGACACCGCTCTTGATATTAATAAAGTTATGACCAATTTTCATTATTCATATATCTCCATCCACCTTATATAATGGAAACATTACTCTTTACGTCAATAAATTTATCACCACTTTCTCATATCCAAATATCTCTCTCGACCTTATCTAAATAGAGACACCGCTCTTCATTTAGATAACCCATATATCTATCTCTAACTACCTTATCCAACTTTGTCCAGATGGAGACAAACTCTTGACGTCAATAAAGTCAGATGGAGACAAGGCTCTTTGACGTCAGTAAAGCTGTTACCACTTTTCTTTATTCACATATCTTCATCTACTTTAGAGACACTGCTTTTGACGTCAATAAAATTATGACCACTTTTTCATATCCAAATATCTCCCTGGATGTTACCCAAATGGAGACCTTGTTCTTCATTTGGATAAAGTTATTACAATTTTTCTTTATCCATATATCTTCCCCATCTTATCTAATCTTGTCTAGGTGGAGACAACCCTCTTGTCAATAAAATTATCATCACTTTTTCTTATCCATATATCTCTATCCACCTCATTCAAATGGAGACACTGCTCTTAAAGAGATAAAATAATCATCATTTTTTGTTATCCATATATGTCCATCTGCTTCATAAATGAAGAAAAACATGAAATTAATATTTGTAATAGGAAAAAAAAATTAATCATTCAAGAGTTGACTTACATATAAATGACTTCTTGTAAATTGATTTGTATCTAGACCCCAAAACACAAATCAATATAAGCAACATAGTTATGTTAGATGTGAGAAAGACCTTTAACTTCAAAATTTACTATAGTGCAAGTTATTTTCTCATCTTAAAAAAATAATTTAGGGATCTATATATAAATTTTGAGAAATTTGCATCTAACCACTATAGAATGCATAATTACGTATGTATCCCATAATTTTCATACTTTCAAATGTATCCCTATAAACTTTATATTTACATATATATACATAAAACATTTATTTTTACAAATATATCCTAGTAGTCAAAAGTCAACTAAACTATTTAAAAATACCACTTTACCTCATATTTTCACTTTAATCTTAATGTCATAAGGTTTTTAGGAGATACATATGGAAATATGAGATTTTGTAAGGGTATATATGTGCAACCGAAATAAGGTGAGATGTAACCTCACCCCTACTTAATTATAAATAAAATGTGAAACATTAGATTTTCAATTACAACATATGACTTACAAAATACCAAAAAAAAAGATAAATAGTAAAAATTTATTTGTATTGTAGCAAACAAACCGTAAATAACACACTTCCTATGATATTCAATTGATTTGAGAAATTAATAGTTATTGGTAACACTAAGCATGTAATTCTGATTTCTAAAATTTCATCAAAGGCCTTTTAGCCTAGCAGTACTTTGCTCCCTTACATAAGACGCAGTTGTGCACACCCGTCTTGCGCTTGTTGCCAATATCAAAAAAAAAAAACTTCTACAAAATGTCAAGTGATTCGAGACTCATTGTATCAGAGTAATTTATGCCAAATAATTTTATTGAATTAAATATTTAAATGGTGAGCATAGTTTTTTTTTCTTATGGGGTTTATGTATTATTGATGATTTATTTAATGATTTGGGTGATGATAAAAATTTTATTGATTATATGTGTATATTTTTAAAATAAAATAATCTCTTTTAAATTTTATTTAGGTTGTAAAAGATGATTTCATAGAGATTTTAAAAGATAAATAAATAAGTAAACAAAATAAAAAGGCAAAAGCTTTACATAGTTATTTAAAATTTATTGTAGTAGATTACGTGAAGAGTGATGTGTATGGAAAATTTTGAATTTTCTTAAGTTTTCTTAAATTTTTTAATTTTACTAGGATTTATCTGAAAATAAACAGTTTTACAAAGGGATATATACTTAATTTTTATTATTTACTACAAGTGGTTTGTTTTCTTATCATATGCTTAACAAACTAATGGTTAAACTAACTGTTAGTGTAAAAATAAAATTAATACCACTTTTCCATATTATTTTATCTCTATCCACTTTATCCACATGGAGACACCATTCTTAATTATATATATGTCTACTTTGACCTTATCCAGATGGAGACACCCTCTTGACATTAATAAAATTATGACCATTTTTCATTATCCATATATCTTCATCCACCTTATCTAGTAGAGACACCGCTTTTGACGTTAATAAAATTATCACTATTTTTTCATATCTAAATATCACTTGACCTTATCCAAAAAAAGACACCGCTTTCATTTGAATGGAGTTATCATCACTTTTCATTATCCATATATCTACCTCCCTCTACCTTATCCAACTTTGTCCAAATGGAGACAAGCTCTTAACGTCAATAAAGTCAAATGGAGACACGCCTCTTGACATCAATAAAGCTAGTATCACTTTTCTTTATTCATATATCTCCACCCACTTGTAGACATCACTTTGACGGCAATAAAATCATCACCA